>JAGFMF010011625.1:527621-562138 GCA_019455555.1 Galemys pyrenaicus
CCTCCCTTCCTCCCTCCCACCCTCTTGCCTCCCTGCCTTCCTTCTGTGTGTATCTTAACTATTCATCACAACAACCAAGATTTAGCAATTTAGAGAGGTTAGCAAGTAGACTAAAAACATGGGCCAATATTAGAAATCAGTGATTCAGATTTTACAAACTATAAAACCATACTGCAAATCCGATTCTGATTATACTGATTCTGATTGCTTCAACACACAGCAATGGCTGTGCTTAAGAGAAAAACTTTTCAAATTGTTTGTTACTCAGTAACTTGCATGAAACAGCATCAATCTTGTTATATGTTAAATAACTCAGATTTAGTGCCTCTTATGAAACATAACATGACATTCATGTATCACAGTTATATTGGAAACTAAAAACTAGCATGGACATTGGTCCAAATAATCTAAGAATGAACTTCAGTGAAATAATGCTGATCGCATATGTGAAATTTTCGGACTTTATATTTAAATTCTAGGATAAGTAAATCTTAGGATAATTTACTTTGAATATCAGCAGAATATTTACATAAATGCAAGGGAATTTTATTTAAGTACATTGGAAGTGTTTGCTTATTACATTTTTCTATTTCAAATTTAAAGTTTTAATTTCAAAAGCCACTTAGAAATTGTCTTCATACCTACTATTGTAACTGCTGTTTTTTCTCACAATTTCCCCTGGAAGCTCAATGGCTAATTGCAGAATTCTTGGTAAAAGTGCACCTGTTCTCTCTATAGAATTGTTGCATTTATTAAAACCTTTTTCAACTTTTATTTTGAAATTATTTTCCCTCTATTTATTATGGCAAATTTCTATAAAATCATATCAAGTCTATGTAAAAGACCCAAAGTAAGGTATGCCTTTAACAGATATTATTTCAAAAGGTGCTTCTCTTTGTAATGGTAGCTTCAGAATCACTATAAAGGTCTTTAAATCATAAAAAGTGCAAAGAGTAGGCAAATATTTCAGGAATAAATAATGGGAAAAGCTAGCAAAATAATCAAACAGTGAAAAATCAAATATTTTGTACTGTTATAGTTTAAATAAGGAGAGATGGATATTTTGGATGGACACATGTATCATTTGAATTGTACTTTACAGGTATGGAAAGAGTTAATGCTAGAAGAAATTACCACCGTAAATTACAGAAAATATGGTTAATTTTTAATTTCATTACATATACATGTATTTTAATTTTCTGAAATAACTTGGTTTTCTTTTTTTTTTTAATCTGTTTGCTCATTACAAAAATTATGGATGTTTCCAACTTTAGATTACACTGTGGTTTCATTATTGGTTCTTTTCTTAACACCTGCTTTCAAAGTAGTTTAAGGGTAGGGGAAAAAAAGGCAACATTATACCTCTCAAAGAATTCTATAAATGGTTCAATTTTTTCACTCATTTATGCTTTGAATACAAAGTTACTTTGAAGCTGTATTCTTTTTATTGTACTCTCAAAATGTCACTTTTGAGACCATAGCATATAATTATAGGATGAGTTATTCTGAGTTTTCTATATCCATGTTACTAGTAGTTTGAATAGGCTACTGTGAATGACTTTTTCAAATACTTAGTAAACAAATTTCCTTTAGGACTTGTGGATGTGCTAGATCTTCTTGTACCTGCTACCTTATATTTTATTGTCAAAATTTTTAAAAAATGCTTTCAATGTCATAAGGTAACTTTTAATCAATAATGAGAAAAAGGTTTAGTTTGACTTCCATTTCTGAAGGTAATTTACCTGTAAAGATGCTAAGGAAGATAACAGGGAAAACTGTTCTTTAGATGAAGAATCTGTTGAGCAGAAGTTACCTGGATTCTGGGAGAGGATTCCAGTTGAACAACCTACACAAAGATCAAGTGCTGAGTCTAGAAACTTCCAAACACTCTGAAATATCTGAGCCATTACTGTCTTCCAGTTTGACCTCTTGCACCCATAGAGTATGTTTTACTATTTGTCTTAAGCTACAGATCCAGAGCAGCGTATACCTGGGACATGTTTTTTTCTACTCCTGCATGATAAAATGTACTCTCTTTCTGATAATGGAATCAATAAACCAGAAAGAAGAGTAGTTGGCTCAAAAATTGCCAAGTTGGGGATGTCCCAAGGCCATTGCTAATTTTTACAATGGTTTTGACAGAAAGATAAAGGGTTCTTATTTGTTTCCAAATACTCATTTAGTTGAGAGATTTACCTGGAAAGAATAATATATATATATTTCTCATATATATGCATATATATATAATCATATATATATGCTATCATACAAAATATCATATGGACATATACAGGCAAATACTGTGAGTTTGGGAGCTGAAAAATAAGGAGTACTGAGTGGTTGCTTTAGCTTAGTATTATTATTTATGTTTGAATATTCTTGCCCGAATTTTGATGCGTTTTCCTGGTTGGGAAAAGTGATGAATAAGCATAGCTCTATAATGCATATTGATCATTCAAAAGCACATTGCAAACTAAAAGGCAAAACAACTTAGTCAAGGCTCTTAAAACACATGCAGGGAATTATGCCAGTAAAGGAAGTTGCTTTCTAGGGAACATAGGAATGTATTAGCTTTTGAATGAAGAGGTTAACCACTGAAGAGCTATTTTAAAAGAGATGAAAAAACAGCAGATATTTTAAAAAGATAGCTCATTCTCCATGAGGTTCTGGGGACAGAACCTCCATTATTCTTTTTGTAGGGTATTTTAAAGAACAAGATAATTAGAGAGAGTAAAACTTGAAAAAGACTACATTAACACTCTTTCAAAGAAAATATTATATTTTTCTCTTGTCTTTTTAATTTGCACAGACTTATACATATGAAATACATTGAAGAGCAAATTGGAGGAAGGTATCATTTTTTTTCTGTAGTTTATCAAAGTTATTATTTTATTTGCCTTGCCTTGATGTTGTGAGTTCCTTGACAACAGATCATTTTTTCCTCATTTATTTTTCATAATTAGTGTTTTTGTCAAAACATTTATTGAATAAATTAAGAAAATGAGGGGCATAAATGAGGAAATTCATTTAAACTTAGAAAGTTGGTATAGGTTATTTTTGGAAGCTAATTTGATTTCAGGCCAGAATTATCTTCCAGATATAATTCAACTCTAGTAGTCTACTTTAAATTAAGAAAAATAAAGGCAATTGAAGACAGTTTTTTTTTTTAATTTTCAGGTAATTCATCAAATTTAAAGATATCATCAAGTCTAAGATATCAATGTGTATATAGGTAAAATAAATAGATATTTAAATAATATGTTCTTTTTTTTTTTTTTTTTTTTTTTTTTATANAATGTGTATATAGGTAAAATAAATAGATATTTAAATAATATGTTCTTTTTTTTTTTTTTTTTTTTTTTTGCATAGAATAATGAGTGTAGGCCAAAGATGTAGGGGGTGAGATGATTCAGTAGAGACAGAGTTGGGAGCCGAACAGGTGTATTTACTGAAATACACTCCTAAGGGGAGCAGCAGGTGAGACAGGAGAGCTTTGCTGAGCCATATGTGGGTTATATGGTTCCCTGGCCGAGGATCAAACTCAGGTTGTATTGGTGATAGCAGTAGACTTAACACCTGGGCCACTGGGGCATGGCCCTTAAATAATATTTTTGATGTAGTTAAGTAACACATGCTAATAAAGCATTTAGAAGAAAATAATTTTGAATAAAAAAGGCAAAGGACAAAATTTTAAAAAGTGTAACCATAAGATAGGTTATCTGACATTTTTTTTTTAAAGATTTCATTTATATACGCATATAAGAACTAGAGTACTGCCCAGAGGCAGGGGGTGAGAGGATTCACCAGAGGCAGAGTGGGAAGTAGAATAGGCTGATCGACTAAAATACACTGCTGAGTGGAGCAGTGGGCGAGGCAGGAGAGGTCTGCTATGTCAAGTGAGACAAACTCTCATTGTAAGTGGCTGCAGAAGCTCCACAGTGTGGCACTCAACCCCTTGCAACACCAGGGAGCTCAGTTATCTTACTTTTAATAGATAAATATAGTAATCTTTTTCTCTGCATACATATTAAAAATGTTTTCTTTTTTTTTAAAGAGAGGAAAAGTAATTGCAAGATCAGCTGCACATTTAATCTATCATTTATTATTTAACCTATCATTCTTCATTCTAGAAACTTTTAAAATTGATTTATTAAGGTGAAGCTGACAGGGAATTAAAATGCACATATTTCAAATACAATCTGATATATTTTTGACATCTGGATATACCTGTGAAATCAACACCCAAATCAGAATAGACATAGCCAATGCCCACAGCAGTTTCTTGGAACCCTTGTAACCACTCCTTTCTGCCCCTCCCTAGTGACTTTTAATCTACGGGTTCAGAAATGGAATTGCTTTTAACTTATTACATAGGGTATATTCAACATATGGACAAAAATAAGAGAATTTTAAGTTCATGCTCCAACATGATTCTTTTCAGAGAGGATAAATTAGTTAATTTTTATGCCAATGGCAATGTCATAAGTACATACTTTATATTGTGCCACTGCAATCTGGAGAGAAAAAGATAAAGAGCCTTCCTCAATAGCAATAGATTTTTTGTTCACTTCAGGAAGAGCAAAGAAACACTTTCATATTAATTGTTCTTGGACAGGGCATGAATTATGTTTGAAATTACTTAGTTTTGATCTTTCACTACATTAGTCTAGTATTCTAGTAAGTCCTGTAAAAAATAGATTGTTTTTTTTCACAGCTGAATTAAGATAAACCATACTATTTTCACCTCTCCATTAAAAAGAGAAAATTAGAATAATTATAAGTAGACAATAACATTTCTTAACATAGGTGGTACACAAACATATAAAATTTTTGGTACATTGTATTGATATAAAGTATGTGTAGTTTATAATTATAGATACTAATATACTTCCTGACAAATTTCATGTAACCAACTGACACAGACTCTTTCCATTAACTGTTTGCAAATGAAAAATCAGTGCAATTCTGACATTCATGCTGGTTGGTAATTTAATTTATGTAACAGAAATAAAACAAACAAGAAAGACATTTAAGAACTTCACCTAGTAGTCAACAATGTGGTAACTTATTAATTTAATCAGGTAATGGTCCAAATACCTGAAGAGTATTTCTTCAGTTTTTTCTGTTTATGATATAATGGCTATAGAAATGACACATTTTTAAGTTTACTTTGTATTATCAAAATTTTCTTCATCACTATCTTACTCTAAATAAACAATTATTATATCAAGCCTTGATATATAACATTTATCAATTTCTATGTGTAAATATTTTCACCATGGTCTATATAAAGCTACCAACATGATATTATAGAATATGGAGCTGAGAAGGGATTTAGGCAGTAAATACACTATTATATGCTATTTCTACCATACAGTTATAAGAGATGGAAAACCCCATAGAATAGGGACAATAGTAAAAGTCAGTAAAGCAATATTTTAATATAGTTTATTAAATTATGAGTTAATATACATTAATTTTTACTAACGATTGTGCTTAATAACTGTTAACAAAATCCTGAAATTTTAGCATGTTTTAACTGTCCTTATTGTGCTCTACTCCTCGGTATTGAAACCAATAGTCCTGGATGATAGTCTATGATGGTAATCTATTTTGTACAATTTTTTTATCTGTAGTAGTTGTGCTTAATTCTGCATCCTTATTTTTAAAAGAGTTGTTTTGGATCAATCTTTGCTAATCAATTTCACCACATTGAAAATTTCTACACAGTGTTATTATTCCTTTTACATTAAATACACAGATGTTAAGGTAAAATAAAAAATAGATCCTGCTGGTTTCCTAATAAAGAAGTTAGATCAAAACATTGACTACCAATCACCAGTTGTTTTTACTTTTTTGTGTGTCAGGATATGAAAACAGTTGTGGCAACCAGAGCTACTGTTATTACTACCATTTGTCCTCCTCCTCCTCAGCTACTACTTTATTTATATTTTTCTATTTTCTCTTTTAGACAGCATGCCTTATTACATGGGACATCCGTAAAATGTAGCCTAGTCTGTTATTGATATAATTTAATCTATGTTTAAATTTATATTTTTTATTTAAAAAATTATATTTTTTTGAGTTTAGGTTGGTTCAGATCTTTGTTTTTTGGCGGGGAGTTATAGGTTCAAATCTCCAGAAATGCCAGTCTTCACACCATGACCTTCACTAGTTCACAGGAGCCTCTTGGAAACAATGAACAACTAGGTTTTGTTCTTTGATCCAGCTGGTCACGCTGCCTTTTGATTGATGAATTCATTCTGTTTACATTAGGGATAATTATGGCTATGTGAGTATTTGCTATTACCATTTGTTTTGTTTTTCTGTGTCTAACTTATTACTTGTTTCGTGGAGTTTCTTCTATTTGGTTTTTGCAGAAGAGTTCTTTCAATACTTCTTATAGGGGAAGTTTGCTGTTGAAAACTAACTTAGCCTCTATAAGTGTAACCTCCAGTACCCCCCTGCTTTTTTCCCCCCTCATTCGTATCTGAAGAGTGTCTTGCTATACATGGCATTCTTATCTTGCATTTTTCTTGTTGAGTATTTTTAATACATCATTCCATTATTTCCTTGCTTATAGAGTTTCCTCCCAGAATTCCGATGTCAGACTTATGAGTCTTCTTTTATGTTATCTACTTTTGTCCACTAGTCACCTTGGATAGTCTTTCTTTGTCTTGAGCTAATGGTGGTTTCGTGACTATGTATCTTTGTATAGGTCTTGTTGCATATCCTTACCCAGGTGTTCTCTTAGCTTCTTGAACTTATTTATTTTTCCCCCAGGTTTTTTGGAAGAAATTCTGTGTTCCATTCTTGCTTTCTCTTCCCCCTTCATTTACATATTATCCATATGCTCCAGTAAGTTTGAATAGGTTTCACAGGGCTTCTTCATTCTTTCTTCTTCCTATATCTCTTTCTTCTTCTACTAGTTCCCTTGTTACCATGATTTTCAAGGCCACAATCTTGTGACCTTGAAACATACCTTTATTTGGTCTAGTCTGTTTCCATAGCATTCTTCAGATTTTTTTTTTTTGTTCCTATATTGATCATTTGCATCTTATAATTCCTTCATTTTCATGTTTATATTTTCAATAATTGTATTTATTCTATTTCTCAAGTCATTCACTTTTTTTTCTACATTTACTTCCATTTCTTTAAATTTATTTATTATGCAATTTTGAACTCCATATCTGGTAGGAGGATAAGATCTCCCATCTTTTTTTGGTTGCATTTTAGAGAGGTGTTCCTGTCTTGTTCTATCATCCATTGTGGTCTCAAGTTGCCTGTGTTGTGTTTCTTTTTTTCTGCTCATTTTGTTGTGTTAGAGAAGATCTAACACAGCAAAGATCTCCCATCTTTTTTTGGTTGCATTTTAGAGAGGTGTTCCTGTCTTGTTCTATCATCCATTGTGGTCTTAAGTTGACTGTGTTGTGTTTCTTTTTTTCTGTTCATTTTGCTGTGTTAGATCTTCTCCCCTGGAAAAGGGGGATAATTCTCCAGCAAGCTGAAATCTTCAGTGGAAACCCATGAGAACATGTTTTGGGGTAAGGCTGGAAGCATTCCTGATACCTGATCCTGGCCACTAACAACCTGGAAGCCCTTTGTCTGTAAGCTCTGGTTACCTGTAGTTTCTGACCATACACTATGGCTGCAGGTTCAGAGGTCCTAGAAGAAGGAGAGGTCAGTGTGCCCTCAGTCTTTCCAAAGCCTGGCATCCAGAAGTTCACTCTGGAAAGTCTATATACATTATATATGCCTGTATTGCTGAGTTTCCCCTTACGGTGGAACTAACAGGCACATGTTATTATAATTTCCTTGCATATACAGGTCAGAGGTTGTGCACTCATGGGAAGGGGGGTGGTCTAGAAGTCCTGTGCTAAAAATTCTATTTGCACAATGTGCTTTGTGGCAGCACTGAACAAGCCACTAAACGGATCAAGCTCACTATGACCTCCTTAGCTTACCCCTTAGTGCAGATTGCAGGTTGTGAGGGTCAGTGGGGGGAAAGACAAATATCTTTCCTGAACTCTCCAGGCAGTATCTGTGGATATTCCTGACAGCCCAGAGACCACACCAAGGACTACTTTATGATACTCTCCACTGTTGAACCCAGTTCCTGGTCACCTGAGTGTCTTGTTGAACCATGGATCAGGCTATGATCTTACACTGAATTGTTTTCTCACCTTCTCAGATCAGTGGGAAACCTGGGAGAGTTTTGATGGAAGTGCAAATAACTGTCCCAGTATGGGCACCATTCCTGACTTATAATTTTTCAGTTTTTCTTTTCCTTTCTGATGGTTTTTGGCTTTTCCATTTGACACTTGTCCTCACTTCCGCAGCTCCATTCTGGATATAGCTACCCTCGCTAGGTGCTTATCCTCAGAATATCTTAGAGAAGTGCCAGCTCAAGTATTCTGTCTTGCCACCATCTTCCCTTCTTTCCTGATTTGTATTATTTCTGATAAACTCTGTCCTTCCTTAAAAATTGCATTTAAGTATGCATTCATATCATTCCAACTAGCTTTCATTTTAGTATTTCTTTTTTGTTATTTTTTTACCCTGTTGATGGCTTGTCGTCATGGTAACAACCTGTGGTTAGCCATTGTGAGCACCTCCATCCAGGAGCTCTGGAAAGGCTGGCCAAATGCCAGGATGTAATGATTCAGAACTTGGAGAGGGTCCATTTAGTTGTCTAAACTTTGATCCAAATTGAAAGTTCTTTGCTCTGTTTCCTTCCCCTCTGGCAAAGTATCTTTCATTTGCTTGTTTCAAATTCTTTACTTAGCTATTAGGTGTCACTTCAAGTAACTGTTAAAATGAAAAGATTCACTGAAATATACCCTAATTTTATGTGCTTTTATATTTCCTGGAAGTTGATTATATTGGCTTATAGAAGGAAGGGTTTTACTATAGAATTTCTGGTATACCTTTGAAGTTTTAGAATTGTGTTACAAAGGATGCTAATGTGATTGCTTTTTTATGAGTAAAGGAAAGCAAGTGACAGTTGGTGGGGAAGAGAAAAAGGAGTGCGGGGACTGGTTTACTAATTTGGAACAGGTGTTGATCATTTTTGCCTCGATTAAGTAATGTGACTATGAACTAATTGTCTTCTAAAATAAAGTCTCAGAGTAAGAAAGTCTAAAAGAAAGACTTTCCAGGAAAATTTTTCTAATCCTGTTCCTGAGACATAATTTTACTGTACAACAGACGTTTCAAAGTACCTAAGAGTGGTTGGTTGGAGATAAAAGCTGAAAGAGAAAACTGCATTGCAGTGATTGGTTTGATTTGGCGAATAAATTGCTATTTTCAGATTCAATTTGTATCAATAGGCAAAGCTCTGTATTCCTGCAGGCCCTGTCACAGTTAGTATTAGGGCACTGAAGTTGTCAGTCTTAAACAAATGCACCCCCATTTCTGAAACTGCTCCTAGAAAAGGATTTTTTATATCTGTTTGGCAAGTGATGATTATTTTTTGTCTCTAAATAAAAGATCACCATGGTTTATACATTTATAAAATTATGCTTCTTTGTATATAAAAAACATTTCATAAAATTATGTTTCTTTGTATATAAAAGAACTGAGGCTACTGAGCTGCTAGAAAGATTCACTTTAATCAAATGTGACTGACCATTGAAATAGTGAGATACCATTTCCTGTAAGAAAGTAAAGAAATCACATTTGGGAATCTTGTATGGTATCACTATATCAGTGATACCATTAAAAAATCACATTTTGGTTATTTGCAATGCCCAGTGAAGTGAGTTGAATTACACTTTTATACATGGAAGTCTTTGCATAGGTTCTTTGTTAAAAAGTAATGAAGCAAAGTGATTTCATGTACTTTCCACCACTGATGGCTAGAGCATGGAGTAAAACAACATTTTATGATTCAATACTGAATTACTTAATTACATACCATCTACTCATTCACCCTAGCCCTAACAACCCTGGACATATTCATGGAATCATAAAATCTTCATTTTGGACCCTAAAGCATACACCTTAATTACTTCATGTTTTTAAGAGTATTTGATGAATATTAACTTGATGAATTTAATCAATGATATTGACAAAAATGCAAATAATGTGGTATGCATAAATACATATAAATGAAATAGTTTATATTTGAAGGTAATATAATTAGCATAAAATGTATCAAATTGTTACCCTTTAATAGAATGACATGCTTCTACTGTTTATGACTTACTACTGCATGTAAACTGTTAAACATAAAA
Organism: Galemys pyrenaicus; assembly: GCA_019455555.1. Lineage (NCBI taxonomy): Eukaryota > Metazoa > Chordata > Mammalia > Eulipotyphla > Talpidae > Galemys > Galemys pyrenaicus. The sequence continues at coordinate 537,857 of JAGFMF010011625.1, forward strand.
GTATAAGAGGAAAATATGTAATTTATTTTGATGATGCAGTTCTAATATCAAATATTTTCATGAGCACATCAATAAAATAAAGCTATCCTACCTGTTATGTAAGTATGCATGTAAGTATTTAATGATTTTCCCAGGGTTACATTAATTTATTAAATATTTATTGAGTAGCGCTCAGAACTCTGCAGGTGAAGGATATAACAATGAGTAGTTTCTGCAGAATTCTACTTAGTCTTCTAAAGAGACCTTACAGATACAGAAAAATCGTCTTTCTTGTCTCCTAGTAGTTGTATAATATCACAAGAAGCTGTCATTTTGACTAGTTCTGTAATGAGTAACATAGGCATGAGTTGTATACTGAATGTCAAGAAATGCAAAGAGTGACTGAAACTTTGAACAAGAAATGTTTCCTTTATTTCATATAAGAAAGAAAATAGAGGGTAGAAATGCCAAGTTATAATATATATATATTTATGTAATATGCAATTTGCCTTTAATTGTATATGTTGTATGAATTATTTAGTTTTGCCTCAAATTTCTCAAACTTTTTCTCACTGGTATCTGAATTATCAACAGAAATCTCAACTATTCAGATTTATGTGCTCAAAACATTTGAATTATCAAATAAAAATATTCTATACTACCATAGAATCAGAGTAACATATGACAGATACATAAGTCAGTTGAAACCAGACACATCATTTCTATATTATTATGATGATTCTATTCCCTTAATTTTGCATATGATATGTTATAATAGTTTGGATTGATTTACTTGACCTCTTATCAGATATTTGTTTATTGACTGAAATCTACATGGCATTTTTCCCTGCAGGGTTTTGGCTAGTGTATGAGAGCAACATGCCAGCTACATATTTCACTGTTTTGATTTTTCCAGATGCTTTCTTGATGGACAGTCTGTGAGTTTTCTGTCTGTCTCTCTCTATTTTGTTCTTTTTGTTTTGTTTTACTTTGCGATCAGTTTGAGAAGAAATGAATATCTGTATTTCATCTTCCCTGTGAGGGTATATTTTTCAGGTATTCAATACCCCTGATCCATGTTTTGCCTGTTTAGTAATCAGACAGATACGGTATTTCTTGGATTGCTATGGATCCAGCAACACTTTACTTGAACAGTGAATCCAAAAATAATTTTGTCTGTCAATGTACTTTAGCTTCTACTTAACTGCAGTTTGTCAATGGCTGGTAGGGAGAAGGCAGGTGGTTGGATATACCAGCATTAGTCACACATGATATAGCTTAGTCAAACTGGGATAAGTAAGTATCACACAACTAAATAAAAGCTTTTTTGTGTGTTATTTCCTGTATTTGTCAAAGAAAATTTTAGAAAAAAAATGAAGCATACTCTATATACACAGACTAAATGTAAATATAAGATAACAATACATGGTCATTTTGAAGTATAAACTATAATGGAAAATCAAAGACTTTCTTGTAGAAAATTTACAAAAAGCATCAAAACACTAACATAGAAATATATGGCTAAAATTTTTTTTTAGTTTCTAAGTGGTTGAGAGACTGTATCCAAAGCCAAACAAATTATTAAACAAATGCTAACTTACCCAAGTACCATAAGCCATCCAGAAACTCCTGTCTCAGGTTTATTGTCATATGGCCAAAACAGTTAACTCGTTTTTCCTGGAGTGTGCCAGGTAGTCCCCTTCCTGTCACAGAACAATTATATCTTCTTTGATAATCTACCGAGGCTCCTCACTTCCTTCCACATAATCCACACTGCCCCAACCCAGCACTGTCTTCTCTAAACTTACCCCATCTACCTTAGGGTTTCCCTTGCTCTCCTAAAGAAATTATTGAATTCTTATGATAACAAAGGTAATGTTCTAGCCATGGGAACACATCAATAGAGATACTGTCTATAGATGTTGGGGAAAGCTTCACAGGCAACTATTTGAAGTGATACTTTAAAAGCAGAAAATGTTCACATGAACATTTTGAGTGAGATCCTACCAAGAAAGAAAAATTAAGAAAATATTGACATCATAAGGGGACAGTTCATGTTGCTGTCATTGCTTAGTACTCTCTGAGGACAAAGTAAGCAAATGGGCAGAGGCAGGTGATGATGGTTCATATCAGACTGGATATTTGTGAATTCATGAGACTCACCAATCTCATTCATTATGTTGAACATTCATTATGTTGAAATTTATTTTATTTATTTTTAATTTATTTATTTATATATACAAGAGCTGGGATACAGGCCAGAGTCCAGGGCGGTGAGAGGATTCACCAGAGAGAGAACCAGCAACAGAACAGGCTGACTGACAAACACACTGCTGAGGGGAGCGTCGGGCAAGGCAGGAGAGGTCTGCTACACCATATGGGTCCCCTCCCTAGCCGGCAGCAGGGATCGAACTCATGCTACATTGGCTGGGGTTTGCTTCATAGTGCATTGCTTAACCCAGTGTGCCACCAGGGAGTCCCTATGTTGAAATTTATAGTGGCTTTCTATGTGGGGGAGGAGGTGACTTAGTTATATTTATATTTTAGAAAGAAAATTTAATTCGGCGGGATGCATTAATGAGTTTAGAAGGACAGAGACTAGAACAGGAGGCATTTCAATGACTAAGGGGGTGTGTGGGAAAGCTGAGGCCAGAGGACTACTGGTGTGTGGACTTTGAATACATATAATGAAGGATAAGGACTGAAAATACAGCTGTGACTTCTATCTTCCCCTCCTGGTACCCAAGGACACAGAACTAATTATTAGGGCACTCCTTAGACCTGAACCTGAATATGACTAAAGATCATAATACTTTAGAAACCTACTCTCGCAATCAATCAGAGAGGGCAAATGAGGAAAAACAATATTTACCTCTGCTAATATGTGTGACTCCTAAGTTATTGTTTCTTTTTGGGAATATCATGGAAGAATTTGTTCAGTTTGTTTAGTTATTGGGCCATTCCATTTATTGTCAGGTTAAGTAGTACATTTTTTTTTTTGTTAATTTGTTTACTGAAATGCAATATGAATATTTTTCTCAATTAATTTTACCTATCTGTGACTCTTTTTCTAACTCAATTGCAAGTTTCAGATGTCAATGATATTATTTACCTAAAATATTTTGTCTTATTCCAAGCATAATTTGCACATAATTAGCAGTTTAGTCAATATTTGATGAATGGATTTGTGAGGCATTTTTAGCTATGTCCAAAAAATAGTAAAATAAAAAAAAAATCAGATTACTGCTAAACCAGAGAGGTATACAAATGTGCTGTGCCCAAATACTTATCCTGGTCCAGCTGAGTTGTATATGTGTGAATCCTTAATGTTGTCATTTTATCTCACTTATCCCATTATGTCTCAATTAATATGTAATTCCTGGAGTATCTAAATGAGATGCTATTTGCAATTATTTCCTCTGTGCCAAAAGACTTATCATTTTTATCCTTTCTTAGAACTATTGATAAATTCATGAGCACTATAGTTTTAATTACTCATAGATTATTCATAGCCAAATTTTCCTAAAGTCCTGAAGATTTTGTAATTCTTGTTCTATAAGAAGTTGTTAAAAACAGTCATTATCTTACATTTGGAATACATTTAAGTTCTAAAAATACTAACTAGTAAAAATGTTTTAACTGTGATTTATCCTATTTCTTCATAATTGAAACAAAAGTATAAAAATAGAACTAACTCCTCAGTAAACCTGCAATCATGGGCACATACACAGTAACAGGTGGGCATCTCTACTTTTCCCCTCATGGTGCCCATCTGCTGGTACCCATCTGCCTTATCTTTGTAAACAGGGATATTTTGAACAGTAAGGGAATATCAATGTCTGTAAATTGCTTAGAGAGGAGATTTATTTAGATTCCCAAAAGTGACGGTTTAATTCACTTAAAATGAAACTTCATTTATAGTAAAACCGAATGAATGTTCAGAGATCTAGAATGTATTGTGTTATTTAAATTGCATATTTGGTTTATACAGAGCCACTTTTCTTGGAGCAGGGCTTACTTATAAAATCAAATTGAATTCTACTCTATTTCTGTTCGACAGATCACCGTTCTGCCTTAAATGAAATCATTCTGCTTTTCTAAACAGTGGAAGACAGGACATGGCTAGCGTTGTCTGGCTTGCATATGATTTGCATTTGCCCATGTATCAGTAGCTTCTTCTTCATACACTCTGGCTATTTCAATAGCATTCTTATTGTTAAATTCAGAACTATTGGAGGTTGCATTGATTGTATTGCCCTTCTGAGAATGTTAGAAATGCTCTCAGAGGACAAAAAATACCTTGTAGAAAATATCATTGAACACTTAATGGGTGCCCTTGGGTCCTATGGAGTAGGTGCTATTATTGAAATAGACTGCAGTGCAAGAGGTATATTCTTCACGGCTTATGGTGAATTCTCATGTAGAACTTACATAAAAATGTAATAATATGAAAGATAAAATGCTTTCATATCAAATCAATATTGTTTTATGAGACTATTGCTAAAATATTAGCCATGAAACAGTCATATATGTGTGTCTGATCTGAAGAATAGTAGCTTTGGTGATGTAATAGGTCAGTGAACTATTGGAAAGAATATGGGGAAAGTACAACTAAAATTTATTGAATTGAAACCAAAACTCATCTTCAAGAAGTTCATTTGCTGAGCTCTATAGAAGACTTGCATGATTGTAAGTTTGGATACAAATTGGCAAGATAATTGGGAAAATGACACAATAACTTCCTTTCTGTAGAGGCTTTGAGCCAATCCACTTATTTGTGAATCCATTTTATCAAATTCATCTCATAAATTATATGGCCTGCTTTTCTTGAGTGGCTTAAATTGTTTTACAGACATTATCTCATTTGTCCTTATAAAGAGATGGGAAGTTACTATTGAATGAATAGTTCATGGAGTGAATATGCTAATGATGGATATTCAAAGTAACTTTTTAATCACTACTTTATCATGCTCTGATTTTGTGACAATAAATTAACCCCTAGTGTTCTCATATTCTTTTCAGCATGAGAAAATAATGATATTTTTCACATTGAATCATTCAGAGTATTTTAAGATGTCACACTGATAGTTGAGAAAATTTTGACATTCTCCTGAAGAAAAAATATATACTAAATTTTAATAAACTAAAACTTATACTGAAGATGTGTTACCATTAAGTTAATTTGAATTAAGGGAAAGTACTTCCTGCAGATAATAAAATCATTTTAGTTACTGAAATTAGTTATAAAAATATTTATTGACCCTCAGATATTTACTAGGAATTGTGCTGATGTGGGAGTTACAGAGATGATTATAATATGGTCTCCAACTTTCAGTAACTTTTAATCTAAATAAAAGGGCAGTCTTCTAAGAATTTAATCAAGCAGGAAATATTGGTAGATATAGCTACTGGTGTGGATGATGATGTAGGTGAAGACAGATGACATACATATTTGTTATGCCTGGATAGAATAAAGAGAATAATAATGTAGAAACAGAGAACAGAGAAGTTTTTTGCTTCAAACTTTAAAGACTTGAATGGTAGTTGTGGATTCCATCTTACTAACACAACTGTGAAAGTTTTTGATGGTTTTGAATATGATCAATGTATTTAATCTCTTCTAAGTTTTTGAAATGTAATTGTGTTGGTAGATTAGGAATTAGTTGTGGAGAGAAACAGCAAAACAAACAAATAGAAAACTATACCAAATATGATTTTATGATTTTAAATAGATTAAGTAGATGTTACTAACCAATTAACAGATATAAAGAGAGGGCACAAAGCTAAATGGAGGAAAGGAATAATAAAATATGATTTTTGTAAATTAAGTTTTATATTCTTCTGTATCTCACATTCCAATCATCACATAAAATCCAGCTAAGTTTTTTATATTCACTCAAATATCTGCAGTTTCATAGTTAAGTGTTCTATCAATAGAGCTATGGAGATCAGTGTATCAGTGTAACATTTCAAGAATAGGGGGAGTGAAGACATGAGAAGTAAAAATCAGGTCCAATAACACTTAAGGGATTAATCATACATGTGGTCTGTGCAGATAGCAGAAACGAGTTGTAAATATAGAACCAGACATACATACTGTCATATGATGTCTAGAAAAAAATCTCAACAAAAAATATCCTTTTGTTAGATGCTTTAATGAAACTAAGGAAACTTGATTGAGACTTAAACTCATTTTGTAAGACCAAGACTTTAACTTTGACTTTGACAATTATAAATTCATCCCAGAATAAAAGACAATACTTATATTACAGTAAAAAGAGGATTGAGTTAGACAATTAATTCAAGACATTTGGTAACTAAGGAAAGGAGAGTTGACATTGCTACTTGAAGAGGAACAAGGCTCAAAAGGGATCTTTGATTATGGATGTACTTCTGATTTTATTGAGATATGGTTAATATCACATTTGAATTTCAGTAAGCAACAGAATTATTTGATTCACTTATATTCTGCTGTAGAGGATATTTTAATGCATTCATAAGCAAAGAAGTGGTGGATATTGAAATGGAAATTCTGAGGGAAAATATAACATTCTTAGAGTAATGCTGCAAGTAGAAGAGGTATAAGATCAAAACAAAGAAAATTTAATTGAACTTCTGTTTTCCAAGAGACTCTGAATAACACTAGGAAATAGGTCACTTGCTGAAGGGTTGCTGGTTTGTGTGTGTGTGTGTGTGTGTACTTGCATGTGCACATGGGAGGGATGGCTATATTTTAAATAGGGTTTTATAACACAAAAATTTGTAAAAAGGAAATGGGAAAGGAAGCCAAGAACTAGCTAAGAGCATCAATAGTATAAAAGGTAATACAGACTTTGAGTTAGTAGTATGTGTGTGTATTTGAGTTAGTAGTGTGTGTGCATTCATATATTTATTTAAGATTTATTTATTTATGCATACAAGAGCTGGGGTACAGGCTAGAGTTGTGGGAGGTGAGAGGATTCACCAGAGACGGAGTGGGGAGCACAACGGGCAGATTGACTGAAATACACTGCTGAGGGGAGCAGCAGGGGAGATGGGAGAGGTCTGCTGCCCCATGATGGTCACCTCCCTGGCCAGGGATCGAATTTGCACTGCTGTGCCATGGATGTTTCACAGTGCAGTGCTTAACCTGCTGCTCCACCAGAGAGGCCTCTCTATTCATATATTTAATATGTGAATTAACAGAGAAAATATTCTATGAGAAATGATTGAATATACTCATTTTTAATTTTATGTGAAAAGCATCCTATAGGACACAGTAAACCTAGAAAGGGCATTTTGCAAGGAAACAGATATTTATGTGTCCATCGTGGAATTGTGCCTGAGCTGCCCATGGCAAGTTCCCGCTTTGAAAAACTGCCAGTATTTGTTTATACAAAGGACATCAATATAAGACAATCTTCCTTGTTAGCTAGGCCCAGAACAACTGTCTGGGGAAAGCCTTGTGGTAAGATGCGTATTTTGGAAGTTATAGAAAGTGATCCCTCTTTTATTGGGGATGAATAAATTGCCTAGTTTCAAGAAAGGACAAAGAAGTTATGCAGTTCTGACCAGTTGTGACTTGAACACATAAATATATATTTTGACTTGTGTTTTGAGCCTCAAATATGAGGGATGGAGAAATGTTTTTGCAGAACAACTAAATAACTGAACTGAGAATGGTGTGAGCACTGGTTTTTGCACTGAAAATGAGAACAGAAATATGGGACCCAGAGAATGCTTACCTGGCCCTGGCAGCGCTTTCCTTCATAGCTTCTGTCTTCCAGCTTGTGGCCTTCTTTTTTTGACTGTCTTAGCTTATTTCATATTTAAGTTCAATAGTCTTTTGTAAAATCTATTTTTATCTATCTCAGACTGCTTTTATAATAAACACTTTATTTCTCTTAAATCTCTTAATTTTTGTCCTGTTTTCATCAATAATGCATAGAACTTATCTAAAAACAACCAATCAGGAATGATGAGTGGTCTGATATCTCAGGAATGATAACCAAAAGACCCAGTCTGCACACAAATCATAGACTATGGGGTCAACTGTGTTAAAAAATAAACAGAACAAAAACTTTGCTATCATTATCTTATGTAAAAATCAAAACCATAATCTATTTGTAGAAGTTCTTGTCAATAAGTAGAATCAGGGCAGTAGAGAATGAATTCTTCATAGAATTTATCACAGAGAGATATATGATTACATGCTATTGTATGTCCATAGGATAAAATTATGACTTTTTACTTAATACCTAATAATATTAGAGAACATACTTATAATAACTAAATAAGTCTATGTATTTGTGTGTACATGTGCATATGTGTGTAAGCATAGGTTTAAGAACAATACTGGAATGATATGATTTCTGAGTGGTGGGTTTATGATTTATGCTTTTCCAGTATATTCATGTAGATACATAAATTTTTATTACAGGGGACATGTATTACCTTTTTGATAATAGAAATGTAACTTATGAAGAACTTTATATGATCATAGCTATAATCTTGTTGTACCACAATTTTGGGGGCATTCATATATACACAGATACACACACACACACTTTGACACATTTTCTGGGTCTTAAATGAATAAAGTGACTGACTTCACCTAGTAATTGGACCTAATTACTGCAGGTCTGGGAAGTGTGTTCTTTTTGCCAGAATTCCTAATGCTAGCCAATTTGCACTTAGGTCATCTACAATTGATCTTCTGGGTCTTTCATGAGATAATAACGCTTTAGACTTTTCTCAAGGGTGTGACTCTTTAATCTTTTTACATAAGAAAGGAAACATTTTTCTATTATCAAGTGTTTCAATGTTAACCATTTGATTTAGTTGGAAGAAGGCACTGCAGGGACCATCACGAATATGGGGGCAGGGATTAGGTGAATCAGAGGTTGCTGTCTCTGCTGCTCATGAGGTGGAAAACAATGTGATTCAGTCACCATTCAATTTATTGCAGTCTTCCTATTCATTAGTCCATGAATAGTATAAACTGGGTGAAACAATGATTCAGAATTTTCTTATCACTGTTCATTCAGCAGGAGAAATCTTGAAGTCCTATAGTTTATTCTGCTTTGTGTCTTTCTTTCTTGCATCAATGATAAATTAGAAAAAGTAATTAAATACTGTTGGTAATAACTTGCTTGTCATACCTTGAAAAAGAATGTAATTCATTACAGAAGACCTAAATGCCTGGTTCATCCTTATTCTTTCTTTCCTCATACCTACACATGCATATCCACACAAATACACTATGAGATATTTAAAACACTGATTTTGTTTAGACTACCATCTAGACGTCACTAAAGCACATAGTCATCTATAATATACTAATGTTAGATGAATTAGCAAGAGAAAAGTTGTTGAGCTCTAAATATGGGTTAGGTGCTGTATAATATAAATATTTGATTTGTTGGTGGCTTTCAATATTCCTTTGCTAATATTTCTCCTGAAATATTATTTTATTTTATTTATAAAATATAATTATTTTATAATTATATAAAAGATTAAATTTATTCAATTTCTCATTGTTTCAAATTAAATTCACCAATTAACAATGGAATTTATTATTACAAAATTCGTTTAATCATTTGTTTCAAAATCTAGGTTGTAAAGATCATGTAAGCAAGGGTGTGATTTCAGAATTACAGAAAGAGAATGAGAAAAAGAGAGAGATTTGTTCTTTTGCCTAGAACACATTACCCAAAGCAAAATCCTGTATTTATTCTTAATTTTACAGTTTAGTTGATAATTGACCTGATTAATATAATCTTTATAAACTTATAAAACTATAGAAACAGTAATAATTTTAGCATTCACATTATGTAAAGTGAGTACATATTTTTATTAAGTTATAGAATCTGGATTAAATCCTTTACTAATCTAACAATAATAATATTAATATTTTAATATTTAATAACAAATATTTTATCAATATTTAATACTATTTCGTCAGACTTTAGAGTGTACATTTAGAAAAGAATGCCAAATTTTATGTCTCCTCATGGTTACCTTGAAAAAAACATGTGCCTAGTAACTGTTACGGATGACAACTCTGTAAATAAACATTTGACTTCATTTTATCATGGATTCATACTAATATTATCAGGAGTCAAAAGAGGATAAAATTGTTGTATAAATAAAAAAATGTGGCAATATTTAAGCAGAAACAGAAGCTGTTTTACGTACATATATCTTAACTCCCTTTTTCTTTTGTTTTATAGTGATGTAGGAAATTATATCAGAGACCTCTGCAGGTCATGTAAATATTCTAGTGAGTATCACAGTGTCTGGGAAATTTTTATAAATCCATGGAAGGGTAATTGGCAGGGAATAAAAACTAAATATTTAAACTCTTTGGTTCAGAAAAATGGAAATCAAATAATCCTACATTTGAATTTACTCACTGGTTTGTTACTTCCACCAAAGATGACTAATCTGAGTTTGAATTGCTTTCCTTTAAATTGATAAAGTCAATGTCAATATGTCCTTAGGTGTATGTTTCTCAGTGGGGTAGAGGTATAGCTTCCAGCATCAAGAGTTTCATAAATTGGGCAATGCATACAAAATAAACCAGGATAATCTACTAACATGAAATTCTAAGTCAAATAGAACATTTATTGGAATAAAATCAATCATAATCTGTTAACTGGTATTATATCAGTGTGGAAGCTATAAAAAAATGGCATGTCTAATGTTTTTCTATGTCATTCTTCTGGCTTCCAAGTGTATCTGTTGTTCTGTTTGGAGTTGATCTGGCGCTGTGACTCATGGTGTTTTGTGCCAGGGCTTAGTGAAGTTAGCTTCCTGCCTTGCACTCTTTTGTAGAAAAGAGAGAGAAGGAAAGTGATTGAAAGAGCCTCTCACACCCACTGTACCTAAACATAATGGATTACAATTTCCAGTTAGCTGATTAAGAGGTAAGGTTTCCAAATCCTTTTGTTTGGACTTTGATTCTCTACTTTCCATTAGCTGAGCTACTTCAATGAAGTTATTGAACCTTTCTATGCTTCAGTTTTACCTTGAAACAACAACAGTCATTGCAGCAATAATATTAGCTTATTTAGGGAAGATTTGAGGTTAGAGTGAAATATGTATAGAATGTTTAGCACAGTGCCTGTCAGTTAGTAAGTCTTAAATATCAGCTGCTATTGGTATAATTCTTTCCATTAACCTAATTAACTTATTCTTCACATATTGATTAATTGATGGATCTATAGCTTGACAAAGTTACATCTGAAAGAATTTTACATACATTCTCTTTAGGGAGAAACACATGTAAAGATTGGGTAACTACACTTTGAAGTTGATAAAAGGAACTGAATTAGTAAGTAAAGAAACTGTCTTGCTAGTCAAAGATGGGTATAATTTGATGAAGGAAAAAAGCAAGTGCAGAGTGAAGGCTAACAGATTTACTAAGTTGGGAAACAAATCAGACAGTGTACATAAATGAAAAGGCATGTACATCTCAAAAATCAATAAAAAATATAGATGTCTAGCAGCAGAGGAGGACCCAGCTTCTGTGTGACTTGTTTTATAGATAAAATTTAGGTTTCTCTTTTAGTACAAATTAATTACAAGGCCTTCAAAGAGCCTGAACAAATGAGGGGCCTTGAAGATAATATGCTAACCCCACTATAATTCCACATCTGTCAAGCAAGAAAGTATTTTACTAAGTGTAATGGAATGCATAGGAGCCTCATATTATGAACAGCTATGATGCCCTAAACAAGGAGTTTAAACTTTATGTTAAAACAGCGGTTCTCAATGTATGGAGTTTCTCAAATTATTAAAAATGTATCAGCTGTATAGACCCAATAACTCTACTCCTAGGCATCTAATAGAAAAATTCAAAAACACTAATTCAAAAGGAAACCTGACTCCCATGTTTATTGCAGCACTATTTACAGTAGCCAAAATATGGAAAGAACATAAATGAACTCCAGAACATGAATGAATCAAGAAGATGTGTATACACACAATGGAGTATTTCTCAGCAATCAGAAAGATAAACTCATGCCATTTGTAGCAACATGGACGCAGCTGGAAAGAATTATTATAAGTGAAATAAGTCAGGAGAAATATAAATACCAGATGGTATAGTTGATAAATGGAATACAGAGAAATCAAACAAAGAGGCAGATAAAGACAAGCATAAAACTAACCATTGAAAGCTGATCATAGAACTGAAGCATCAAGGGGAGGGAACACAATGAGTCTGGAGGTAGACTAGGGCTAATTTGGTGGCAGGTGCTCTACAGTGACTATACCTGATGGTGGGATCCTACACTTCCAAATACCAACATGCTGTATGCCAAGCTACCTTGATTAAAAAAAAATAGCACAGATCATTTGGGAGATAAATCTGAAGATGATCAAACCATACAGTCATGTAGAGGAATCAAAAAGTGAAGTCTGAGACTGCAACAGCACAGATTTATTTTTCTTGTGCATTATGTATAGGTAAAATGTCAAACGAGAAGGGGAGTATTTTTCATGGACTTGTGTAGCATTTTCTATTAAAATTTAGCACATATATATATATATATAGAAAATAAATATATATACTCTCAGGAATCCCATGATATGGATAGGGCTAGTATATTATCCTTATTATTTTCCTTATTTTTTTGAAATGAGAGTGGTAAAATCCAGAAAGAAGATATGACCTCAATTGAGTTAAAAACAAGCCAATTTTGAACATGTTGACTCTGGAATGTTAATGAAACATCAAAATAAAAAGTATCTACTATCTATGGTGACTACTGAGGGGAAAAATCATATATTGTCCAAAAATTAACAACACTGTAAGAAAAAAAAAAGTGCTATTGTTAAATTTTTTAAAAAATGTCTAGTAACCAAGGTATAAAATGAGCTGGAGTTAGTTGCAAAGGTTGGATATAAAACACTTCCCCCAATAATATAGTTGTATTATAACATAATCCCTGCTGACTTATTAGAGGATCTATCTTTTTTATACTTGGATGGGCTCAAAGTCAGTTTCTAAGAACCTGTCAATGATGTTATAGGAGAATTTACTATATAGAACTGGCATACTTCCTGGATAACAATATAGTGTAAAACAGTAAGTAATTATATACCCTCCTCCCTCCATAAAAATAAACTAACAAGTTTATACATTGTGTGCTGGCTGATTTCTCTTTGTTCAAATTGTTTACATATAAAAGAAATGTGATACAATTCTTTTCTCAGTGGGTAACTAGTACTTAAAAGAAATTTCACTATTGGTTAAAGTGTTTTTTACTTTCCAGTGACTTTGAATAGGCTGTAGCAATTTTAACTGCTAGAAGAATGTAAACAAACAAAGACTTCCTTGAGAGTTTTTTTTTTTTTTTATCATTATTTTGTTCCATATTATTATGGTTTCATTTCATTCTCTTATTCCCAAATCTACATATTATGTCTAATGTTGATGGGAATTATTCTAACTTTAATAAGATCGGCCTATTATATTTTTCCTTTTGTAATATATACATTGAAATATATTTCCATTTTACATTTGCATGATAATATGAATGATGAAATAAGCTATGATTAGAAGCTTTCTCTGTGTACAATCACATATGACCAGAAGCATTTCCCATATCCTATTTGTTTTTGAAGCACTGATATAATTGTGTTCTATGTCTTTAATTGTGTAAAGTCGATATAATTATGGTTGCCCCGCTACTCTCAAATTGGCTATTATATATGTCAGGAAAGACACCTGAATAAAAATCCCAGCTCTTGGCTACAAGGACGCAGAGGTTTGTAGGTCTTCAAGTTTGGTCACTTAACCAGTGAACACTAGTCAAAATGAGGATCATGGAAACAAAATTGAGATCACCTTCAGGGACACAGGAGGATATCTGTTCACATCCCACACTTGACCTGATGATGATACTATGGCTTCTAACTGTTAAATGATTGAAAAGACTATATTTATTCCTTTCCTATATTCCATGCCATCAACTGCTCAGGAGTGGCAAGGAGAGAATAATGAATGTTTTCATTTATGTGGCAATTGATAATAAACTGAAACTAATTCCAGGTCAACTTAATGTTGTTTTCTTTTTCTGTATCAGTTTTCAAAAATTATTTTACTGATAATTTTCCTAAGTTGAGAAATAAAATCAATATTTTAAAAATTAAATAACTATTTGAATGCCTTCAGAGCCCTACTATTTTATCATGATAATGTTTTAAATCTTTCTTTGCCCTTAGATCTTTCAACTTATATATACATGTGTTCACAGATCTGGTGGGGTAGACCTTTTGTTATTTTTAAGTCAAAATTACATCTTAAGTATTTCTAAAAGTTTTCATATTTTTACTATTCTTTTGAAGACAGACTACTATTTCATGCAATAATTCTGAATTGATATTCTGAAATATATGTAGTCATTCCAACTGTGGTCATAGATACTGTTGCTGTTAATCATTTTGGAGAATATTCCTTTCTACTGTTATAAAGTTGGAAAATTTCCCAGAATAAAAGTTTTTAAAAAATTTTTTATATTCTCTGAAATGTGTCCATGTAATATAGTCACATGTTGCTATTAATCTTAAGCTTAAGTTCATATGAATATTTGAAATCTTGACATTGGAAACCGATTAACTTAGATGGATTTTCTTTTTTAAAAGTGCATTTTTTTTGAGACTCTATCACTTCCTTTTTGAGACTAGGTCACATCCTTTTGAAATAAAATCATGTATTATGTATTTGAAAATTATAAAATGTTTCCCTTTCAAGTTAAATATTCATTGTTTATACCTTATCAAAATATACATTATATAGTTCTATACAACTGCAGTATATTATGTAGAAATATTTGCTACATAGTAAAAATCAAATAAATGAAAATTATAGCCAAATAAATAACCCTCCAAAGACTTGCTATAAAATTACTATTAATTTTCCCCAATATTTTCAATAACATATAGAATTATGCAAATTTAAGGTGTACAAGATGTTCATTTGATACGTTTATACACTAAAACATGAATATCACCATGGTATTATCTAATACCTCCATCCTATCACATAATTACCTTTTCTTTTTGTTGTGAGAACGTTTAAAATCTGTCTTAGCAACACTCAAGTGTATAATACAATATTGTTAGCTTTAGTCATTGTGCTGTCCATTAGATCCCCAGAATTTGTTCTTATAATTGGCAGTTTGTACCCTTTGACCAGTCAGTCCATCCTCCACTCCCTCCACTGCCGAAGCCATGGTAACCACTACTCTGCTGTATATTTCAGTGCAGCTTTTTCATATTCTAAATATAAATGATATTATCTAGTATTTGCAAAGAAACGCTTTAAAAAAATGACCTTAATCCAACTTATAAAGCTAAAAATTCTCAGTTTTAAATTATGTTCCTTTACTGATCTTCCCTCTCTTTCTAGGTTACTGAGTACAAAGGATGGTCCAAGGACCAGTATGAAAGGGGCTATATTATCATTAGGGATATAGCTAAAAATATTTATTTCCAGATCATATCAGCCAATTTTTAATAAATTCCCTAGGTAATTCTTATAATTTCAGACAGGATTTATAGCCAGTCATCTCCATTTCCAGAGATGCCTGATCATGCCTATTCTGATTTTATATTCTTTACTGCCATCCAGAATCTATCTTCTTATGCCTCATATAGATCCCACTTTCTCAAAGCTTGAACTGAAGGTATTATATTTCTCCCTTTGAGATCTGATTTTCATCCCTTTACTTAATGATAGCCATTACTACTTTTTGATTTATAAATTAATCTTCAAGACCCTACTGGACACAGGGCAGGACCAAATTGTTGTGAAATAAGCAGAAATGACTCATTTATAGGACTTGATGTACCTTGTTCAATCTCTGCTTTCAGACAAAATGCAGTCAACACCTAATACCTAGCTAATTTAATGCCTTAGAAATGTGCTTATTGTTACTGAAATATGTTTTAAAATGTACATATTGGACATTTTTATGCTTTAATATGATTGTCACTGTAGGTGACACAATGGCCTGAGGTGGAGTTTGGTGGCAAGTAAAGGTTTGAGGGAAATGAAAGAGCCCTTCACTATTTTAAGTGGGTGTGTTGGAAAACGTGGAGAAGGCATTCTCAATGTAACATGGTGTAGAGTACAGACAGAGTTGCACAGAAAATTCCATCTAGCTCTATATTTGGTGTACTGATAGTCAGGAACACTTACACTCAGAAGAGAAAACCAACAATCCAAAACAAACTCAAATGATAAAGGAAAGTCCCTTTCATTCATCTAGTCAATTTCTCCTCTTGATTCCTCTCTCTCTCTCTCTCTCTCTCTTTTTTTTTTCCATAGAGATCTGAGTTTTAAGGATGTGAAGCTGTTTCTTAATCATTAGGGAAAGCAAATAGACATTCCCACAAGCTGAAATATCTATGATCCTGCTTATTTTAGTTTTTCAAATTTCTACAATACGCCCTGTGTAGTTTTAAAACAGTTTTATACACTTACTGCACAGTTTCTTCCACCTGTGACTAAATCTTTCCAAAGCAACCTTTACAACTGATACTAAACTATATGCAGGAGAAGAAAGATCCTGCAAATATTTGGAAAACATTTATTGTTTATTGGACCACTTCAAAATACACTTGTTTTCCTCCTTGGATTATGGCATTTACAGTTAGAAATCAGTGATGTGATGGGTGGCTGGGCAGTGTTAGCAAGAGCTGCTCAAGACTTTATTTTTCTGTTATTATTTATCAGGAATAAAAGAGACATATAAATATCTCATTTAATCATTTCCCAAAGCCCATGAAATTAATATTATTTCCCTCCCCATCTTATACGAAAAAAGTTGAAGAAAAAATAATTCAAGAAACATCTCGAAAATCACTCATATACCAAGTCAGAGAAACTGGATTCTATCCTGACTCCACAGAGGTCTGAAAGTTAGTAAGGATACCTAAAACAAACTTAAATATATATATATATATATATATATATATATATATTAAATGTTATATGCAATGACATTCTTGTCAAAAATCAATTTTTGAAAAAAATCCTATTTTGAGTGAATATTTTAAAGGAACCATATTAATGTATAGCATTGTAAAATGTTTTCAACCTATAATGTGGCCTTTAAACAAGTTTGCACTATGCAAATATATACCAAAGAAACATGTTAATTTTTCCCTCTGTGACCTACTCTCTGCTATAGAATAAATCAGACCATGATCATACCACACTGCAGAATAGAGGCCTTTTTCAAAAGGCATTTTTCTCTTGTCAGTTTCTCTAAGAACTTCATCAAAACTATTGGGACCATAGAGAAGATTTATCAGAGGCTCGGTCAGTTCTGTTAGATCTCCCTGCACATGGGAACAGGCACATCCATCTGCCTTCCCTAGAGACTAGCAGAATAGAGAATTTGTGACAGATAGAATGCTTTTTAAAGAGAATTTTTTTTAAAATAAGGCTTTCTTCCTATGCTGATCTCTAATAAAGAGTAGTGATCATTAAAATAGTTCCTGTAAAGTGTTATTTAATTTTGTCGTTATAATGAATGGCCTAGAGAATGACATAGCCTGAGTGTATCATGACTAATTTTACAATTGGGACAGACTCTTTGACAGTATATGAAGTAATAAAAGTTCCTGCTTCATACTATATTGGTCATCTTTTAATTGGATGTGATATTCCTAAGTATATTCCAACCCAGTAATGTGAGATCTGTCCAATAATATGGACATTTATCAGTTGATTGTGTGAAGAAAAACATCTTGTATAGATACCCTCAGATAGACTGAAGATGAAAATGTAAGGGTATACTTCTGTCATAGTTCCTTAAAATTATATAGTGGTAATATATGTTAATAATAAACATGGTTCCTCCCTCCCCCCAGTTCTGTAGCACTGGGACTGCCAGAGGTGGAAAAGGAAGAGGTGAATGAGAACAGAGAGGGGAGGGAGCACAATGGACTGTGGTGGTGGATTGTGGGTGCGTGGGTAGTGGGTTAGGTGTGGTAAGATCACCTGAAGGAAGAGATCCTATATCTATAAATCGCAAACAAGTTTGTAAACCAGTGTTAACTCAATTTAAAAAAAAGTAACACTTGTTCAAATTAAGGGAATTATTTGTAAAATTACTTTTTTAAAAAATTGACTGAATTTTTAAAAATTTTTTTAAAAGATTTGTTTATGCATATAAGAGCAGGGGTACAGGCCAGAGTCCAGGAAGGTGAGAGGATTCACCAGAGACAGAGAGTGGGAGGCAGAACAAGTAGATTAAGTGAGGGGAGCAGCGGGTGAGGCAGTAGAGGTCTGCTGCTCCATGTGGGTCCCCTCCCTGGCCTGCGGAAGGAATCAGATTCGCGCTGCAGTGACTGCAGTTTGCTTCACAGTGCGCTACTTCACCCACTGCGCCACCAGGGAGGCCCTGTAAAATTACTTTTAAAATATAATACTTCCAGAAATATATCTGCTTTATAAAATGCATTTCTTAAGAAAGCATACTTGCCGTGTATATGTATGTGTGAGCACTTAAGCTCCATAAATGAACCAGGTCAATTAATTTGATTGGGAGACAGTGGAAACAAGTTTGGTAAAGGCCACTATGAAGCAGCATGTAGTTCAATAAACTGATGCGTATGTGTTAAAAATCTATATGTATAAATGTAGTTGTTAATATATTTTTTACTTCAAGTAAGTTTTTATGAGTTGTATTAGACAATAGCTCATGTAATATTTGAAATGAATAGATCACTTTGAATAAAAAAATTAATTTAGCTTATTTTTTCACATACTCTTTGATTTTATATATTTTTATTTTTTTTTTCTTTTCTATTGAGGTTGCATGGGTTTACAACACTATATGCAAACAGGCTCCATGTCCACACAGAAACTGGTGAAAGATCCAGAGGTGATGCTGAAAAGGAAAGATCTAGATTGGCTGATAATTAATGGACTGATCAATATGTCACTTTATCCCACCATCCATAACGTTATCCATTAGAAACAACAACAAAAAAAAAAATAGCACAGTAAATCTGATAATTAAATGCAAAGTCAGATGGCAAATGTATAAAAGAAGGAAATTCATGGAAGATTAAACTCCTTTAGTAAAGCTAACTTGGTTTCAGTGATCGTCCTGAGTAATTAATTTACTTCTTTATTTGACCTATTTGGAAGCTACACAGGGGTTATCTTTAGCCTTTAAAAATTGGTAGTTACCTTCTTAAAAAGAAGGGGGGGGATTAAATAATTATAACATTGGACATCTTTGACTTCTTATTAACTGTTAAATTCAGTTCAAAAAAGGATCGTGACTTTAAGGACTGACAATTTAAAATTTCAGTCATGAACTTTTTTGATTACCATTGTAGTTTATATAAATTATGGTTTCAATCAAATATCTAAAGGATATTCATTTTGACTTAAATTTTGAGAACTTTACCATATTT
This sequence comes from Galemys pyrenaicus, assembly GCA_019455555.1. Lineage (NCBI taxonomy): Eukaryota > Metazoa > Chordata > Mammalia > Eulipotyphla > Talpidae > Galemys > Galemys pyrenaicus. The sequence continues at coordinate 557,261 of JAGFMF010011625.1, forward strand.
TTTTTATTTGAGTTAAATTAGAGATACAGTAAATAGCTTTTGTAGGTGTTATTTGCAACTTGAGAGTCTTTAGTAAAATCTTTCAGTGTGAGTTCAGTTGACATAGTAAACTAGATTTTTAATAATAAGCATTTTTGTTAATGGTTGTTATGTTGTCCATATTTCAGTGATTGATGAAGTGGGATTTTAGATAAAATGATTGTTTTGAATCTTTTACACATATATACCCAAAGGAATTCTGAAGACAAATATATATTATAGGAAAATCAATAATATTTTGCAAGATTCTTTTGGAATTGAACTAGTTTGGTTGTAACTATTTCTGGGAACAAGAGGAACAATTTCTTAACATTATTTCACATAACAAGTATTATACAAATTATATAATCTATAAAACATACATTAATTTTGTATGAGAGCACTGAGACGTAATAAATAAGCTGGGATTTCTTTGACGATAACTGAAATGTTAACAAACTTCATACAGAGTAATCACCTGTACTGATGAGAATCAAACTAGAAGAAGAGCTAAAACAGTTTAACATAGCAAATGCATACATGTTTTTGGATTGGCAAAGAGTTTCCCTTTGGAAAATTCTCTTCTTGAACAGGGTATTTGGGATTCACTATTACCATGGGGACTCTCCTGTCTCTTCCTTCCCATCAGGAGTACAGGGACCTGTCTGTTCCTCCTACTTCTTAGATCCCATGTTGCTCTCTCTCTCTCTCTCTGTCTTTCAGTCATAGCCAAACAACACTGGTCCTAATTAAACCAAGGGGATTGACATTCTCTCCTAGGTACTTAGAATGCTGTACCAAGAGCATTATCAGACCATGCCAGCCAGGGAACAAGCCATGGCTTTTCCCATTTTGGGACTTCTCTACCCTTGTTTTGTTAGCAGTAAGAAGCAAAGTGAAACTTGGATTCCTAGCACTACGGTAGAGCTCCCTGCTAGAGTCTGTGTGGTTGGTGAAATGATTTTTTCAGAGAGATAACTTCTAAAATTTTATGGTACAGTTTTTCAATACTTTACACAGTTTTGAATTTTTTTGCTGCTTTATTATAACCAACATGGTCAATAGAAGCATGATAAAATGCCCTTGAATCTTTGTTCAAATATCAAGTCTTCTACTTTTATTTCCTTATGATCATTATAAAACTAGCTTGTCAGCTTTGTAGTTGGAAAATAAGCATTTGAAAAAAGTTAAACCTAGCTGTGTGTGGCATTTATTAGCTGGGTGATTTAGGCAAGCTATTTGCCTTTCTAAGTCTCAGTTTAAAATGTTGTAAAATGTGGGTAATTATAAAAGATACTCCTCATCTTTTATTTTGTTAATGAATAAAGGATGTTGAAAACTTAGATAAATGGCATGTTTATATAAATACAAATAAACAGTGGGATTATCTTATCTATGGGTTTTAGCTATATAAATGATTTTAACACTTTTAAAGTCTCAGAAATTAATATTTTCAACATCAGGAAATTTGGGTGTATTTTCTGCCTAACTTCTATTTAAAAATATTGGAAATTAAATCAATTGGTCATGAGTTAAGTCTGAAATTCACACTTTAGCATGGATAAAATTTCAGAGTGCTCCTTCTGCATAGAACACATTTAATTCTATTCCTTATAAATTTTATTTTCTTAGAAATGTGATTGAATGGCAAGTTGCTTGTTCATTTATTAATTACATTAAAATTTTAAAGAGTGTGCAAGTAACTTGAAAGGGTAGTATATAATTTAGAAGTATAAATGGATTTGCTTTTGTACCTTCACTTATTTTTTATATATTTTTTTCTTTTTCTATTTTTACTCTTTATCAGCATTTCTGTTACTTGCTGCTGAGGAGATGCAGAAACCTGTAACTCACTCTTGCTTGACATCTCGGGCCAAAATATGTGAATTTAGGGGTTAAATGACATATGAGTTTGGTTTTCAAGAGTAAGTAGGAGTTTGCTAGACTGAGTAAAAAGGAATAGAAACTATATCATGATGATGACAGAATAGGAGGAGAGAACCACTTTTATTTGAAGAGCATGGCAATCTAAAGGATGGTTGGCTGTGAAAATGACAATGGTTTTAGAATGAAAAAGAAGCTAGCGTAGATTATATAGTACTGTTGGATTTTTTAAGGTATTGCTGGTTTGTCTTGGTTTATATCGTATTCAATAATGATTGTGTTTAATTTTGGATTTTAACTGATTAATGATATGACTTTGAGGGGGACTTTCAGTGAATGAATGGGTAACTTTCTTTTGGGTATGGCTTGATTTTCATGTTCTAGTATCATAATTTGATATTAAGTTTGTACTATCCCTTGCAAGGAATATCTAAAGTCCCCTCTTCCTTTATCTTTGGCTTTGTCCATATCTAATCTCAGGCAGCCACCACTTTAAAGCATTTCTCTGCACTTGACTCTGGTTTTAACTTTATTTTCAATTGCATACTGAATTTCTTATAAAAGCATTTACCTGCTAATTTAGAATAAGAAAATGCCCTGACTTTTTAGCTCTTATGGTAAGAACACCACTTTCCAGATAAATGTGACTGTTAACATGTGGCAGGTACCCTCAGAACTTTTATTTTGTGTTTATTTATTCAGTATATTTTTGTGTGTTAGTTTAGTACTATGCTCTGATGATAAACATGAGAATGATTATAATTTTGAGGATATTTCCTTTTATGAAACATTCTTTCCCACAAGTTCATAAAAAATGTTTTATCTTTGTTCAAATGTCACTTTCTCAGTGAAACCTGTCTTATCCACCCTATTAAAATTATGATCACTCATTCCCAGCATGGATACTCCAAATCCCAAATAACCTCCATAGCTATTTCCTTTTCTTCTTAGAACTACTATTCTGACATATAACTTATTCAGTATGTCTATTATAAATTATTTGCCTCTTCCACACATTAGAATGTAAGCCCTGTAATGGACAGGATCTGTGACCATTAACCAATGTATCCCAAATGTAGCATTCAATATTATATCTAGCTTCAAAGACACTCTTTTAATGAAATTTTCTCTGAGGATCCAAGCTAAGATCTATTATTGCACTTCTTGTGTGCTGCTCAGATAAGACTTAATACCCTCCTTTACTATATCTTTCTGTTAAATAAAGAGTTCTCTGAGGTTAACCAGTGTTGTTCACATATTTGTATCTTCCATAGCATGTAGCCCATTAACCTGGTAAATAGCAAATAATTATTTAAAGAAAATAAATGAGGACTATATGCTCTGAGGTGATATACTATGGAATCAGACCACTTTGTTATTTCAGGCTCTTTCATTTTGAATTCAGTGTATCAGTAGAGCAGTAGTATGGGGGATCTGTACGCTATGACCTGGGTGATGTTTGACATAAATTATTTTCCAATAATTCATGTAATGCAATTGAGCTCTGCCTCAAAGAAGAGTTCAAGAAGCTGCAGTGTTTGCTGTAGGAACATGCAATATAACAGATGTTCTTTTCCTCTTTATAGTCACACAAAACCATCTTTACTTCACAAAATTAAAGGGTAGAAATGACACAAATATTGAACAATTCTCCTGACTTTTTAACCCCACCACAAAACTCAGGGTTCGAAAATTGGTCACAGCTGTGCCTTTTTCTTTCTTAAGGTTTTTATTCCCCTCCCTCTTTGCCGTGGACACATTTAACACACCAGCACTCAAGCAGAGCCACAGCCTGCAGGTGCATTTACCATTTGGGGAGAACCCTGCCCTTGTTTTGTTAGCCTCAGCATTCTCAAAAACCTCACTTCGCCTGTGGTGCTTGTGAATATATCACTGTCCACCTCTTTGCCTTTTGTATTTGCCGTTGTCTTATGCTTCAGCGTTTCCGATGCCCTTGAGGAGTCCTGACCCTGCTTTACATTTGAAGGAGTGCCAGTTTATTTAGTCAGGCGGAGTTGGAGAGGCATGGATGAATTTGTTCTATCTAACATTTAATAGAAAATAAATTAAAAATGTGACTTATGCCATGACATGCTTAGCATTACCCTTCCAGGTTTAAATTTGAAAATTGTCAGCACCCTCCCTGCCCTGGAAACTGATGTGTTATCAATCTCGTGTGTGGGTGACAAGGCCGCTGATATCTTCTCAGGGCTCTTGTTTAATAATTAATTTTTCATTGAAGCCATGTTCAATAAATGGATTACAAAAGTTAAACCCGTTTAAAAGGTATTAGAAATTCATTATTGGCTTTAAAAGATGAATGTACAAATTAACTATCCCATGATGAATAAGACATATCAAATACAGTCAAGTCCTATGTGGTGTTACCCTATATTTAGATATAATAGAGAGTAGGAACAAATTTCAGTTTTGTAGACAAAGTCACTGAATCACTGAAGAAGTGATTCCTTTCAAAGGAGACTCAAAAAGGAAGATCAGAGGACAAAGTTGTGCTTTTATGTTTTCATCTTTGCTCTTACTCTCAGAAGTGCTCTGCCACCTGGTCTCTGGACATGCTTAGTGCTATTTTTAGAGTCAGTATCTAAGCTCAAGTTCTTCCACAGAATAATATTATGATAAAAGAAAAAGATTCTTACCATTTATCACATCCAGATTTCCTTGATTAAACTTCAACACCAGTTATTAAACTGATATCTTTCACTTCAAAATTAACCAGTTCTGCCAACTACATTTCCCCTTGGTTACCTCGGTTCTTTAGATTCTGCCAGTGGGCCCTGTTACAGAGCTGGCTGTTCTTTTTATTTTTTTAATATTTTCATTTATTTATTTTTTATTTTTTATTTTTTTGTTTTTAAAGATTTATTTATTTATGCATACAAGCACTGGGGTACAGGCCAGAGGTGTGGGGGGGTGAGAGGATTCACCACAGACAGAGTGGGGAGCAGAACAGGCAGA
>JAGFMF010011625.1:562144-659949 GCA_019455555.1 Galemys pyrenaicus
GAAGTACACTGCTGAGGGGAGCAGCGGGCACAGCAGGAGAGGTCTGCCGCACCATGTGGGTCCCCTCCCTGGCCGGCAGCAGGGATCGAACTCGTGTTGCAGTGGCTGCGTTTTTTGCTTCATAGTGTGTTGCTTAACCCACTGCGCCACCAGGGAGGCCCCATTTATTTATTTTTATATTATGCATACAAGATGGGATACAGCCAGAGTGCAGGAGGTGAGAGGATTCACCAGAGACAGAGTTGGGAGCAGAACAGCTGCTGAGGGGAGCAGTGGGCAAGGCAGGTCTGCTGCACCATATGGGTCCCTTCCCCAGCCTGGAATTGAACTCACACTGCTGTGCACCAGATACTTCACAGTGCAGTGCTAAACCCGCTGCACTACCAGGGAGGCCCCCAGAGCTGGCTGTTCTTGCATGGCCCCTTCCTCTTTCCTTCCTTCCATCCCATCTTCTTCCTTATTGCAGCAATCATTTTGCCCTGATAGACTTTTCTATTTATCTATAGCTCTTTTTGGTACCAATTTCATGGTGTCACCTTGGAGGTACCAGAACTAGTCATGCAGTGTCCTCTCTTCTGAAGTCTGAGCCTCAGTCTCATGACTCTAGACCTGCCCTGTGTTTCTGAAGGTGTTTACCTGTTTTATCCCTCCCACAATTATAAATAACTGTTACCTCTTACCTTTTCTTTCTTTTCTCATATTTTATTTGCATCTTCAGTCTTGCAACATCCAGTTAACAATTCTTTATGTTCAATGGTCTTTGGTAAGACAATACACTTTCTGTTTTTCCAACTGGTTCTTGGCTGGTACAGAGCCATAAGCCATAAAAAAAAAATCATTTTTTTCTAGTTCCTAAAGACATACCATATAAGTGAACTGTTAGAGGATTCTGATCTCTTTGTCTCACACCATGGAAATGTCTTATATGTAATTTAAATGACTTAGAAATGATAAAAATCTGAGTTCATAGCAGGTTACTTCACAACTTATTTGCAAGTGATTCCTTTCCACAGTTCCCAGTTCTTGATGTCTCTCTTGCATTTCAAGTCAAGATTTGAAAACAACAGTACTATAATAGCACTGCATCTTTGGGAATCCCTTTCCTATTAGTTGATGTGCTGGTGAGAAGATCTGCTATTTAGTCCTCCTGCTCCGTAGGAGTAAAAATGAAAAATTTCAGGCAAAAGGCAGAGTATCTATTTTCCATTATTTTCTGTTACTGTGAACTAATAGTTCAGCTTTCTGAAATAGTTACTCTTACTCAGTAATCTCAGATTATGCTACAAAAGACTGTCCGGAATTACCCTAACTTGTGCCTTCCCCCAAATGCAATTAAACTGAGACACCAATAGCAAATGCTTATTTATAGAAAATTAAAAAGATTGAGGTTGTCTTATTTAGGGAAATATCAGGTAATTTCAGGAAAAAAATCCTAATTGTTTTTTGTCTTTTATTTTTTTTTGAATAATTTTTTTAAAGATTTTATTTATTTATGCATACAAGAGCTGGGGTACAGGCCAGAGGTGTGGGGGGCGGTGAGAGGATTCACCACAGACTGAGCGGGGAGCAGAACAGGAAGATCAATGGAAGTACACTGCTGAGGGGAGCAGCGAGCACAGCAGGAGAGGTCTGCCACGCCATGTGGGTCCCCGCCCTGGCGGGCAGCAGGGATCGAACTCGTGCTGCAGTGGCTGCGGTCTGCTTCATAGTGCGTTGCTTAACCCACTGCGTCACCAGGGAGGCCCTGTCTTTTATTTTTATTCATTCATTTTTAAAAGATGTTTCATAAAATGTATACAACTAAATGTTATATACTAAATACAAGTTGAAGAATATTAGTGGTAAAATCTTTGTGGAATCACTTTGCTAAAACATAGCTAACTAAAATAGTAACCATACAGAGAAAATTATTTCATAAAGACCAAAATCATTTGTTGTCTCCACTAAGATTCATTATATAGGAAATCTAAATTTTAGAGTCTGCACCTTAAGATAAATATTTCCTTTTCATGGTAATGGCAGACAGGTTTCCTCTTCTGCTATTTCCCTTTTATCTGAATTCCATTCTGTACCATTTTTAAGTCAAGGCTTTGTGTGATCAGAGACTAACTCTATAGCTCTGATTTATATTCTCATAAAGACAATTGATAAGCAATAATAATGATGTACTTTGGTCCTAGAAGATCCTTAATGAAAGCGTTTGGCTTATTTTCTCTGGTTTTCTGTCTTTTGTCTTTTGGGGCATGCGTTTTTATCTGTTCAGTTTGTTGGAGTGACAAGTCCAAACTCCTCCTGGGCTTTATGTCTGGAATAAGCAATTAATTAGATTTTTTTTTAACACCCACTGTATTGTCAGGGAGCTGTGAAGTAAAAATAGATACTGCTTTGCAATTTGAAAAGCTCACCCACCAACAAGAGGGTGATGGTATATTAAATAATAAATGAATTGCTATTACAAAAGAGGTAGAGAAGTCAAGGAGAAGAACATTGCTCTGATGTAGTTAAGCTGGTGTTTTGGTAATGAAAACAAAGAGCATCTCTGATGACTGGGTGGGGATTTCAAGTTGCCTCACTCCACAGGATAGGGTAGTTGTCAAACATCAAGTTAGAACCCTTGCTTGTTCTTGAGGTGGTGACAGTGTCTTCCCTAAGTATTTACCCCCTTTCCTAGCATAACATATAAAATACTCTGAGTGCATAGGAAATATTCGTCTAGTGAATATATTAGTGTATAAATGAAACATTTGTTTACTTCTTGGGATATTTGGCTCCTTTCTCCTCCTGAATTTCAGGTTAGAATCTGTTCATTCATAGAGCAAGAATCATAAATTATGTATGTAGGTGTCACTGAAAACTTTCAATATATTTTTCTAAACAGCTAGAGTTTATGGCATTGTTTTTCATTGTAGCATTAGGCAAAAATAAGACATTATACATTGTCATGTAGAGGTGTTAAATAAAAGTATACTGTAACGTAATCATCAATCGTTTCCTACCTTCTGAAATATTAAGGTATGCTACCCATCCTAAAATTCAAGTAGTATTCATCCACTGATTTTTACATTGCCTCTTTCTCTTTTTCCATTTTTGTTTATGCTAGTGAAAAGTATTTCCTCATGAAAACACTATCATTTTCCCCTAGGGGGAAAAAATATTTTATTTCCTCCATGAAAGTATCCTTTGTTTTACTTCTGAACTAAAGACTTTGGGGGTTTTTGTTCTTTTTGTTTGTTTTCATTAACTTCACTCTTAATATTCACACAAAATATTTACCAGACTTGAGTTCAGGTGAAAATGTTAATGGAATTGGAAAGAGTTAGTCAAGTGAAATTACAATGAATAAATTAAATTTAAGCAAACTGAACTAATATTGAATGCTAAGTTTATTAGAGAAGACTAAGTCAAAATGATGCTCTTTTTTTTTTAAAAAAAGTGTGAAACTAGAAAAAGTAATTTTAATCTGAATTGTATCATATTCCTTAAAGAACATATATATATGTATGTATATATATGTATATATATACACATGCATGTATATGTGCATATTTCTCCCTAAAAAGTGCTCATTAGTTGACATATAGGAAACGATTAATTTTGGTAAGATAGCATTAATTGTGATTTGGGTCTTGACATCCATGATCAAATACTTCAAAAGGATTGGAAACTTGGCCTTGTCCACTGCTATGGGAAAAAAGTGCCTTGTCTGTGCTTCTCTATGAATAGTTTCTAGAAATCAATGGATTTGTCTTGCAAATTGAGTTTATACCTGCTGCTGTCGTAGAGTTCCATCTTGATTCTGTCATATATACTGATAAATTATGGGCCATTGACAGATTCACAACCCTGTTTCACAGAGAAGAAAGAGTAAGAAAATATATTATGAAAGCTGATCATGACAAAATATATAACTGGCAAACAGGAGTCAGGGACATACTAAGAACAAATACTAATATTGAAAATCTTTTCAACTGGATCTTCTGAAAAGGGAAATTAATGTTAAACTATAACAAGTCAAACTTGGTGAAGAGATAACATCAATCCCCTTTTTATTACATTCTCTGTAGTGAACTTATTGTTGACTAGAAAAATATTTCTTTGTTCTAAAAGAAAAAAAATGTCAAAACTAAAATGGGTAGGAGTTGGAAGATTTTGTTGGTTCTCCAATGGATAATGAAAACAAAAAATAAATGTCTAATTTATGCAAGAAATCAAGGGTGGAGACAATTACCCTCTTCAGAAAAGTGAATATCTTTTGAAAATAAATGAGAAATTACTATCAATTTTATTTCCTTTTAAATTTGTTTTAGATGTTGATTTCTTCTAGTTTTCACATTTGCCTGTGTCACAAACAATGAATTCTATGGAAAATGGAAAAGAAAGGTGGACGATAGACTGTCAAATACTGTCATTTGAGTTTTTTCAAACTAGATATTACTAGTGCTTGTGGTTTATTGGTTATAATTGTTTCAGATATTCTGGGCCCTAAAACTTTATCATACTTTACCCTTCAAGACATAAGGACATATAAATTATTTTAATCCTCTTTCAGTTTATTCTTTATAACAGTGACTTCATTTACTGAACTGTAATCAATTAAAGTTTGTTAAGGCAAGAGAAAACTTTGTAAACAGTTACAGAAAAATCAACAATAAGTTTTAAAAAGTACATGACCCCTTCCATCTAAAAAAATCTTTTATTTATTTATTTTTTGCTAAAGATATGTTGTTGATAACTTATACTGTTATGGTTTGAAAACTTATTATTTTTCATCAGTTTTTGAAATGTGCTATTATGAAATGTTTTATTTGTTTCTTTTAAAGAAATAGCCTAGGTGTCTAGCAGGATAATAATTTTGAATTGTACAATGCGGGTGAAAATGCTGCCAGTCTTAAGTATTCCTGCTTGTTCAATGTTTTATTTCACCATTGTGCTAATGGCTCACTCTGTTCTTTAATATTCTGTGAGAGTCTGAGGAAGTGGCTGCTATACCAAGTGCATAGTCAATTAGACACTCTGTCACATGAAGTGAGAATGTAAATTTTAACAATAATTTAGATATCTAAAATAATTCACAAGTACACAGGATTGTTAGTTCATTATTCATGAATAAAGTGATTTAGAGCTGAAACTGAGATGAAAGTCTTTCTGGTAAAGAGGTTGAATGAAAAAAAAGACTTAGGAGCATAGAGTAATTTCATAAAGTGCTATTTCTACAATCAGGAAGTGGCATTCATTACTTGATAAAATTAGTTGAGGAATAAATTTCAGTCTATTTGTCAAATAATTGTATTAGTATGATTATAGGAAGTAAACTATTGGAAAGATGAAATTTTTGTAGTCTATTTAATGGCTACGATCTCTATGTTAAGGAATTGTCTGTTCCTAATAGCAATGTGACTGTCTAATTTCATAAGGTCATTTGGGAATTTGGTGGGTCAGATATGGAAAACATTTCTAATTTAGCAAATGGTATCCATAAACTAATTAGAATATGATTTTTTAAATGTTCCACATTCTAGGAGCTCCACATTATTTCAAGTAGAATGACAATCAGTTCATAATTTGTAACATAAAGACTATTTACACCAATACTTATTCACCATAATTGGGAAGCAAGTATAGATCTTTCATTTGTACCCTCAAGAATCCTGTCTCTAAAACTCACATATTCTCTTAGTAGTGCTCTTATTTGTTTATTATTGAACTCTAAATTTTCTACATGGGCATCTCCTTGATATGCCAGCACATCATTATTTTCTGTGAATGACCCTAAATCTTCTCCTGCTATTGTAATCAGTAACATAGTTTTAGAGAAGTTTTGAGGCCACTTAGGTTTAGACCACTATTGCACTCCTACTAATGCTGAACCCGAACGCAAGTCCTCTAAAGAGTCTGGGAATTCATTTCCTTCTCTGTAAAAAGAAGTAGGGATAGATAATTTCCCCTATTGTGTCTATCTGAAATTTTAATTCCCACTAATTCTTTCTTCATTCTTTCATTTGCATTCTTGTCCAGTTCCTTCATTTACATTCCATGTCGGAAACATTTTTTATTTTCTACATTCAAAACATTTTTAAGCACTCAGAACACTACATAGACTAATGCTCTCCAGTAATGAAAATTAAGTGAATATCCCAAATGTCTTCGTCATCCTTTCTGTCATAGAATTTAATACCTTGTCCTACTTCTTTTTAGAACTCAAGACTCAGAAACTTGCTACTTAGTGCCTAGTAAGGGAGAAATTGTGTGAGGATGTAGTAAAATTTTTTCATAGCCCTTTAAGGTTAGAATGGGAATAGGGAAACTGACAAAAATGCTTTAAGTGAGATTTTTATTGTGTAAAAGAATGCCTGTTAAAAATTTGCCTTTTATATACAGAATTTTATTTTCATCCTGCACCATAATCAACTTCCCCTGGACTCTATTAGCTGATACTAATTTCCCAATCAACTTTCATTTCTTGAGAAGCACAGGGCTTTACTCAGGTTTTAGAAACAACAATTCTATTTGAGAAATATTTTTGAATAGATATTTATGGTTCATGGAGCATGTTCTTAAAGCATTTGATGTTTTAATATGAATTCTATTTAAAGTTTAAATTTTAGAGTTGCTTCTCTTGATTCAAACTATGAGTATATTGCCAGCCCACTCATCTTGTAATTATTATTTAAAGGAAAATTACATTAAAAAATGTGGAATATCTTCTCTAATCATAAGGCAGTAACACCACAGTTTTGCGATTATGCTGTTTTTTGCAATATAAATCCTGCCTACCAATGACTTAGTTGATTAAAAAAATAATGAGGTGCATATCATCTGACTTTTTTTTCATTTTGTAAATTTATTGTTATAATACACATTATGTAGGTTGTTGAATGTGGCGTATCACTAGAAAAGTGCAAAACAAGGTCAAATTGGAATGCAGATGAGGTCATAAACTTTTAAAATAGTCAATAAAGCAATTAATGTATCAGCAGCATGTGCTATTAAGCAGCAATGTAATGATGCCACTGATCACACCAGGGTCCTCTGCTTATAAACAGGCAAGGAAGATGGGCTCTGTGGACATTTCACATGCATGCTGTGGAAAAATACCAAAAGCAGCCTTTGAATCATTAAAAGAACTTTATTTCAAATGTTTCGAAGAAGCTCAAAGATATGCATAATACAAAATGCACTTTGAAGGAATAAAATGGAAACATACACAATATGTCACAGCTCCTTTTTTAGTTTAGCATTTTTAATTGCAAAGGCATATGCAGTCATTTTAATTAATGTAAGTGTAGAAAGTAAAAAGCAAAATTTCTGCCCTTTCTAAATCTATTTGTGGAGTTAGACCCTATTTAAATTTTAGTTTGATTATTCCTTTAATTTTTCTACCTGTGATACTAATCAGTTATTTATAGAGATTTATACTATGTGTAATATGCCTTCCCTATATGAAGTATATGATACTAAAATTATCCTATATCTTTTCTTCTGCATATTTACTTCTTATATGATTCCCTTATTCTGTGGCCACTATTATGTTTATTTTAATATCTTTAGAAAGTATTATGAATCAAATCTTGTGTAATAATGAATAGTTTAAAATTCTATGAAATGACAATATCTTACTATTTTTGGAAATCTCAGACAACCATGGTTTTAGTACCTCTAAATACTTACTGGAAAAACATTATGCAATTTTGGGTATTCATTATAGAAATTTTAATAAGAAACTTAATCAATTTAAATACCTAGAATAAAACAAGGACTAAAATTCACTGTTCTCACATTGACTGGTAAGTGGATTATCTAGAATTCATACTTTTCTTTCTTTTAAAGATTTAAATCTTTTTAAAATTTATTATTTAAGCATATAAGTGCTGGGGTGTAGGCCAGAGTTATAGGGAGTGAGAAGATTCACCAGAGACAGAGTGGGGAGCAGAACAGGTAGATATACTGAAATACACTGCCACTTGTCCCGACCCGCAGGACGGTCAACGGGGGCTTTGAGGGGAGAGCAGCGACCTGAGGGAGGGAAGGGTTAGGAGGAAGGACACCACGGAGGGAGACACGCACACACTTGCTTGGTCAAGGCATGTCTCAAATTTATTTCAGGTACAGCAGAGCGTATATATCGTGAACACGGAGGAAGGAGCAAGATAACAGCGTTCAGCCAATGAGCAATTACATAACCTTATTTGGCGTTTTAGGGGTCATCATGCGCAATGAACCAGGAAAGGCAAAGCCACTCCCCCAAAGAGGAAGCGCACTGATGTCACAGTGTTCCCGGGCGGGGGCTCCAGGTCACCAACATGAGGGGAGCAGTGGGCGAGGCCAGAGAGATTTGCTGCGCCATGTGCGTCCACTCCCTGGCTGGAGGTCCAAACCGTGCTGCAGTGGCTGCAGATAGCTTCATAGTGCTGTGACTTAACCTTTTTCACCACCAGGGAGGCCCCACACTTTACTTATTTATACTTTGTTTATACCACATCTTAAGGATAGTATCAGGATATCCTGACTTTCATGCTCTAAGTGGAAAACAGGTGAATCAGTTGCATTTGTTTTGTAAAGGTCATTTATTCATAAAGTGTTATAGGAAATGCTTATGTTTCTGTTTTGTCTGGTATAATGAAGAGACTTACCAATGAAAACTAAGTAATGTGTGAATTTATGAACTATTAGGTCATATTTATGGCTAAAGGGCCTAGGTACAGTGACTATTGAGTGGATTAGAATATATGAGTAGGATTTACTACCATTTTTCTATATATCCCCCCTCGCAGATTATAAAAAGGATACACAGAATTGCATTGAAGTGAAAACATAATACACTCCAACTCCAACATACAACCAAATGTACATAGACCAGGAAAGATATTTTTTACTAATCTACATGCTTTTATAGTAGAGAGGTGATAAGCCATTATCAGTCAGTCACCTGCAGTTATTTTTAAGAGCTTGAAATCTACAGCAACTGAGCATCATTCAGTGAATAAGTAAAATTTATAATCAGTCATGCAAATAAGCTATGTTGTTGCCTAGTCAAAATCAAAAGGGAACTATAGCCTGTGCACTGATACGGCCCATGAAAAAAAAATCAACTTTTGTCTTGTTAAGATCTGAAATTTCAAATACACTTTAAGAGAAAATACATTTAAGATTTAAGTATATATTTGATGCATTTCACTAGACATAGGTACTTGTTCATAGACCATATTAAAAAAATGTCTTAAATACATAACATAATTCAAATGATTAACTGTGAATATGAGTTTAACACTTTGATCATCATTTAGCTTTGTTTTTTTTTTTATAAATGCCTAAGTGCAATTTTGTATCCCTTCAGCAATGATAGGGCTTATTGAGAAGAAATGATCTTGGAATTGTAATAAGAAGATAGAATATAGTCTTGTCAAGGGAAAGATGTCCAGTAAGTAAGAAAACACACAAAATTATTCCATCTTGTAAGGAGTGTCATGAAAAAGATAAATGAAAAATATTATAGAGATTTTATTTTATTTATTAAAGATTTATTTATTTATGCATACAAGAGCTGGGGTACAGGCCAGAGTTGTGGGAGGTGAGAGGATTCACCAGAGACAGAGAGGGGAGCAGTATAGGCAGAACTGGAACACACTGCTGAGGGGAACAGCGGGTGAGGCAGGAGAAGTCTGCTGTACCCTGTGGGTCCCCTGCCTGGCCTGGGGTCAAACTCACACCACAGTCCAGCGGATGCTTCATGGTCAGGTGTTCAACCCGCTAAACCACCAGGGAGGCACCAATGTAGAGATTTTAATAGACAGTAATAACTAGGCAAATCAGGAACAATTTTGTGAGAATATGAGAGCTGAATTGAGATTTGAATATCATAGAAGCAATGTTTTAGCAGTGATTCATTCAAAATAGCTACACTGTAAATAACCCAGGCCAGGGAAAGTTGGAATAGATAACCTTCCTGGAAATGGCAGGGTAGGTGGGTTTTCTCCCTGTATAAGAACTTTTCAGTTCAACCTTTGAAAACCATATACAAGATTACTAGTTATCTACTTGCCACACAAAATGGTGAGAAAATATGCAAATATGATATTTTATGAAATAATAGTGAAAGGAATTTTCAATAATTTTGGTAGAAGTAGTTTTGATAGTAAATTTTAATTATAGTTACATTGTAACATTCATCATTTATTCTGTATAGTTGGATGATATTCTGTTACTTTCTTGAGTTCCAGTGATACATACATAGCTTCGTTTCAGAATTAGAGTGATGAAAATATTTTAGGGGCCTCCCTGGTGGCCTAGTGCTTAAGTGTCAGCATGAAGGCCCACCATGTTGTCCTAAGTTCAATCCCCTGCTGGGAGCTAATCCTCATGGCACAGCAGGCCTCTCCTGTCTCACCCTCTGCAACCCTCAAGAGTGTATTTCAGTAGCTCTGCCTGTTCTGCTCTCTACTCTTTCTCCAGTGAATCCTCTCATGCCCCCCACCCAGCCTCTGGCCTACACTCCAGTTCTTTTGTGCAAAAATAACTAAATAAAACCTTTTTCAAAATAAGTGTTCATCAAATCTATACATTTCTTCTCTTCCTGATTACGAACAAGGAAAGAAAATATTGAATGGTTTCAATCATTTTCTCCCTGTGCTAATTAAACAGTACTGAGCAAGACTTTCAAGTTACCTTACTTTCAGTTACTTTTCAAGTAACTTTCCTCAGCGCTCAGGCCCATGAGCATTTTCCTGATGCACCGCATGTGGATCTTTGTATAGAAATACTCAAGAGGTGGAAAAAGTAATGTTGGTTTGAAAATGTAGTCTATATATTTCCAAAAGGCATGTGGCAATTATCACAAGTAAGTTTCTGATTAAAATAATTCTTAAAGCATTGTCGGAAGAAGGAAAATAATACCTTTCTTAAAGATATATATTTAAAAGCATAGTGAATTATATCCTTGTTCTCACAGTTACAATAAATGTATTCCTAGCTTGAAAAGAGATTCCCTCAATCCTAGTCTAATATTTGATAAAGTTACAATTTTATTTTCATGTGTCTTTAGGAAAATTTGAATCTTAATCGGTGTGTGTGTTTATTTGCATATTATCAATGTATAATAAATGTATATTGATGATAGCAGGATATCTACAATGCTCTGCACTTATCTCTTATTCATTTAGCTGGTATTTGTTAGAATATAATGTTCAGGATGAGGACTTTTACAAAAAGTAGCTTTTCAATAGAATGAAATTCTTATTTACATTAGATTACATCAGCAAAAACAAGAGTGAATGTATAAAGTAAATTTTTATGATTTCTGTTGCTAGAGCACACACTAAACTCATATTTTAATTTGAGAATATTTTTAAAGCCATCTGCTGCATCTCTAGTAATTCTGAGAATGCAATCAGTTCCCAATCAGTTCTCAAAAGAAGGATAAAGTAAAGCAGTGAATAATCCAAAAACTATTTATATTTGGCTAATTACCTTTCTATCGTCTCTTTCTTCTTGATTTTTTTCTTTCACAAGTTTTCTCACATATACAGCTAACCTTTCACATACTCATTTTTTTCATGAACTAACAATGAGATTCTTTTTCTCAGGACCCAACTCTCACAGAATCTAAAAGGATATAAAGAAAATAAATTTGTTCTGTGTCCTTAAAAAGTGGATGTCTAGACTTTGGGTGTCATTTGGTCAAGCATTCTGTTCCATTTCTCTGCAGTTTTCTTTCTTTATTTTCACTGTTTCTTAAGATGTATGATCTGGCTGACTTCTCTCTACGTACCAAAGTGTGACAAAATTTCTTGACTTCATATACTACATGCTACCTGGAACATCAAAGATTTTTCTTTGATTAAGCTAATATGGTTCATTAGCTTGCTATGAAACACAAACTGGTGTCTATAGAATGCCATGAGTCAGTTCACCTCGAATTAGGTTTTATATCTGTCCTTACATCAGTCATTCAGTAACTGATCACTGATATGTGTTCTGGTAAAGCAGTCAGTGACTGTGCTTATGATCAGGAATGGAATCATCCTTTCTAAAATCTAATATTTTGTGATTTCTAAAAAAAAAATGCAGTTAATCTCATTAAGGGAATACCAAACGTAGTATTTTTATAATGACAATGAATGTAAGGAATTTTGCTGTTTTTGATGAACATGTATATTTCATCCATATGTGTGTATTTATATACATATATACATATTATGTTTTTTAAGGTGCTTCAAGTATGATCAGTGCTATGCTATATTAAACTTTCTATGAAATAGTGACAGCTGCTGTCTTATATAGTCTTATTACTAAAATGCATTCATGTGTATATATATATAACAGTGTGTATGTATATGTTTATTATATATATATACATATATATATATTTGGTGGGATGTTAAATTATTGTAACACGGTGGTCCCCAGGAAAGGGGGGAGTTCCAGAATCCTGGTTCCGCCCTAAGTGGATGGAGCTAAGCTGGAATAAAAAGATGCTGGAGAGAGGAAAGGAGAGGACAGAAGGAAGGGAGAATGAAGGAAGCAAGAATCAGGATGGAGATCAGCAAGGGGGCTTGGAGGAGGCACGTGGAACAGAGGGACATGTGAAAAAATAGCTTGCTTTTTGGTCTTGGACCGGTTAAAACAGATGTGGGTGAGAGACCTGTTGGGAGGTTAACAGTGGCAGCTTTCATCTTGATTTTAATTTTGCTCTGTTCCTCCCGGGTTTGTCTGACACTTTCTGACCCTTTTCTACGGGTTTCTACTAAAAGGTCCTTTAGACTTGTGGCAGGCTTTTAGGCTTGCTTTGGGCCAATCCTATTTGGTTAGACTTTTACCCTCAAGGAGATGGGTAACTTTAGCTGCTTAACTTAGTAACTATATTCTTTGTACTTTCTGGATTGTACCCTAAGTGTATTAAAGTTCCTTTCCATTAAAGGTCTTTTATGTTTGTCTTAATGCGGTGAATGGCAGAACCCCTTTAAAAAAAGCAGGTTTGGGGGTTATGGGGTGCCCATCTCCCTGCCCTGTAACATTATGACAGTGTATGTTTTAGGATTTGTTCACAACTCTTAACATTTGTTATTCACACCACACCCACCATCAAAATACCAGTAACAGTCCACCATTGGACCCCTTCTATACATTGTTTCCCCCACCCTTCTCCCACCCTGGTAGCCACTGTTCTATATTCAGAATTTTAAGGTTTGTTTGGTTGTGTTTTATTGATATTTTTGCTTTCAGCAATATTTTATAAATTATATTTTAATTATTTTAAATTTCTGTATTTTGAATGAAAATCAATAATATGAAATACAAATGGAACACAAAATGAGTCTTCCACCGTCCTTCTTCTGGGGTCCCTTGGATTCGTCACTCTGCTGTGAAGCCCTGACTGCTTCTCCACATCTCCCACTTTCAGCAGGAAGCAGTTACCAAGCAGACCGATGTCCTTTGTCCTAACAGCTGTTAAGGGCTCCATCCATAAGAGGGGAGAATGAGACCTAGGGCAAGTTAGAATAATTAGGCAGTTTTAGGGGGATGGAAATAGGTAGGCCAGATCCTGGAAGAGTTAAGTGTTGGATCAAAGGAAGGAAGGTGCCAGGATATAGGGAAATGCAAACTTCTAAAGCCAGGGGCTAGGGCATTTGTAAGCAAAGAAGAGATAATGGATGTAAATTAAGGGAGATTCCAGATGAAAAATTCTAGGTACCAAAGATTCTAGACACAATAGTAAGTTAAATAGGGCCATCAAGAAATAACCAATCACAAAATAGTAGTAAAATTTTAGAATCATTAGGGAAAGATAGCATATATTCCCTAGTCAAAGGCTTGACTCCACCTCAGCTCTCTTTGCCCCTCACAGGAACCATATACCTGGGAGTCTTTACTCTTTACCCTTTTTTCCTAAATAAACATTTGTTTATTTTCAAAAAAAATATTAAATATTTAATATTTATATTCAATTTAATATAGATTGCATTCTATTAAATTCTATAGTCTATTTTATATCAACATTATGATAATTATGTTAATACTATAGAATAGTATCATTAGAGAATATTTAATACAGCATTTTTAAAGTATGCTTTCTCATGGAAGGTCTACAAGTACAAACAATCTAATGGTCATATTTTACCTGAACTATTTGCTGAATTCTGATTTTAAGCTTGTGTAATTAGTGTCACTAGGATTTCCTAAACTTTACTGCTATTAGGTACATTAATTAATTCAGTTGGTAGTTTTGAACCCCTCTTACCTATATGTGAAACAGAGTCCAAAAGCAGTGTGAACAATAGGGGAAAAAAAATCCCTTTCTCCCTGACCTTACATTCTGTTTAAGTGAGACAAACAACAAACTAGCAAATAAATAACATGTCAAACTTTTTTGTCAAAAAAAGAGAAAAAGTAAGTGAAATACAGGCCACATTGTGGATATAGATGTGAAAAGGTGAGTAGGAAGGGATTCTGATCAAATGAAATTTGAAGAGAAGAGAAATGAGGAAGAAGCAGGCCAAGAAAATACTGGATTCATTGAGAGAGCTCTTCAGGGGCATTGGTTGAAATGACCAAGGGTTAGAGGAAAAGACCAAGGCAACAAACCAAATCCAAAGCTCTCCTGGTTTATTTCAGCACTAAGAGGGCTATAATTAGGGGTAGGCTGTAAGAGAATGAGGTCAGGGTCCACAAGGTCTGGAGTCTGGACAAACTCTCAGAAGGTTCAAATTCAGACTTTAGATTTTGTTCTGAGAAAGCAGTTAATTGCAAATCATTGACGATAAAGGTGAAATGATCTCACTTGTCTGGGTTACTGGATGAGAAAAAGCTAAGTGGGATTAGCTTTGTATTGTTCTCAAATATTTTCAACTTTCAATATGCCAGTCATTATTTAGCATTACCTGAACTACCACACATAATTTTTGCAATTTAATGATGTAGAAATTGTTTTCACCCTTAATTTACATACAAGCCAGTAAGACTATGAGACAGAAAGTAAATTTTTTGGCGCTAAAGCAGTAGTCATAGGTTACAACCTGTGTGTACTTCTGTTTGACTAAAGACCAAATTTGCAGCTGTGATGTCCCATCCAGCTTGTCCTGTACTGTTATTTAGGGGCTATTGAAAGCTTATTGGTCTTGGGTAGTACAGATTTAATAAAGGGATAAAGAGTACTGTATTAAATTTAGTAGACCTTTAGTTTTTGAAAATAGAACAGATCATGTGTCCCTATAAAAGTTAAGTCCCATCAGTTCTGAGAGCTCTCACTAGTTTAGAATTTTTTTCTTTCTTCGAACATAATAAAAATAGGAAAATGGTAGATACTCTAATTACGAAGTGAATTTGCACTTAAATAAAATCAAACATAAGTATATAACAAAGTAATTGTAATTAACATGAAACAATAGGTGGCATGGTATTTCTATCATACTTAAAACTAGAAAATATTATATTCAGTAGAAGCTATTGAGATACTTTTCATCAGCATTATCCTAACTACATGCTCTCATCTAATTATTGGATTGTATTATAAAGCCAAAAACCATAGTCTGTGGTCTAATTCATCTCAGAAAATACACTCCTTACATCAGTGTCAAAGGAAGGAAAACAATATTAGACTCATGCCAGCCCTTTGCAATAGGTATTTTTTGTCTCTCTTCAGGGTTATGATTGTCAACATGCCATTAATAGTGGAGATGCAAGATTAGTCAATAGAGAGGAAATCTCAGTACTTCCTTTATTTTTTAAAGATTTATTTTATTTATGCATATAGGAGCTGGGGTGTAGGCCAAAGGTGTGGCTGAAGGTTGAGAGGATTCGTCAGAGACAGAGAGGAGAGCAGAACAGGCAAATCAACTGAATTACATTGCTGAGGGGAGCAGCAGGCAAATAGGAGAGGTCTTCTGCGCCATGTGGGTCACCTCCCTGGCTGGGGATTGAACTTTTGCTGCTGTGCCTGTGGATAGCTTCATAATGCTATGACTTTACCCCTTATGCCACCAAGGACGCCCTCTCCCAGTACTTTTTTCACACATATTTTTGAATTATTAATTATATGTACATATTTATACTGTGTACATATTGCGTTATGTGTGTGGTGCTTGTCTTATTATCAGATCATTAAATGACTTGTCCCCCTCCAAAAAAGCTATTAAATATAAAATAAATTTTTAAGTAAGACAGTTTTGACTTTTCTTATTTAAGATTGATTTATGTATACAAAAACTGGTGTATAGGCTAGAGGTGCAGGGTGGTGTAGTGTAGGGGATGGGAAGGGGTGGTTGAGAGGATACACCAGAGACCGTGGGGGACAGAATAGGCAGATCTACTGAAATACTGCTGAGGGGAGCAGTGGACGAGGCACTGCTGTGCCATGTGGATCACCTCCCTGTTCAGGGATCAAACTTGTGCTGCAGGGGCTGTAGATAGCTTCATAGTACTGCGCTTAACCCCTTATACCACCAGGGAGTCCAAAGACAGTTTTGACTTTTAACTAGAGTAACAGGAGATAGTTTCTTTGAAAAACTCTTTTTCCGACCCTTGAAAATACATGCATGTACTCAGCTAACCTATCAGACAATTAAAATGCCAGTGGTGACTAAGGTTTTTGTTTTTCCTGAGTGATTTTTGTTGGATCATCATTTTCTTCAATTTTATTGATTGTCACTAGCAGAGGTTAGGATGGCATTTCTTTAAAAGATAATTTGTAGATGTTCAGAATATAACTAACACTAAATATACAAATCTACTTGTACAATTTGATATGTACACAGCTGTCCATGTAGCGTAATTGGTAATGTACTTCTGAGTTGCAAGTGTCTGCCAGATAAAAACATCAGGAAATATCCTGTTTGGAAATCACTTTTTAATACCAGTAAAGACATTGAAATGTACTAGGTTTCAGAACAGATGTACATTCTTTTTTTCTGGCATTTAGACAATGTGTGCATGTAAGAAATTGAAACTGAGGGAGATAACTGGCATAATGTTTACTGCATAGTAGATATTAAATAGATGATTAAATAATTGTCAGATCATTCTGAGGTCTGTTTCAAATCATTCAACAACATAGTAGGAGGTACTCCTACCATTTTAGCCATAAAGAAATTGGTTAACTTGCCCAAAGGACTTTAACCCCTAACCAATCTGTATTCAAAGTCATGATAATCATACCACATAATTAAAGCTATTATATGAAAAATGAAGTGCACATTTTAGGAAAATTATAGGATGTTATAAAAATGCTATAGGGTTTATTATATGCATGAAAGAGAGAATATTATTCACCCTTTTTGTTTTGCCATATTTAAAATATATAGTATTTAACCGAAAGGTGCTAAGAAAGAATGGGAGAAAATAACAGAATAATTTCTTTTCTAATTTTAAGCATCTACATTGAGTGACAATTCCCTTTAGTGGACTGCACTTTTCAGAAGTTTTATAGAAATCTTAATTGATAAGCAGAAATAAACTTGCTCTTTTTCATCCTCTAATAACTTTTTCAAATAAAGTTTCATTGAAAATTTTTTTCTTGAAGAAGTGGAACATAGAATAAATATAAATGTCTACCAAGACATTTAAATTATAAAGAGCTTAAGTTATTATTAATAAAAAATTCTGTTTTTAAAATCCTATTGGAATTTTAAAATTAATTTTGCTAAAGAAATTGAACTATCCATATTTTCCTTATTTTCCAGCCTTTTTGCTTAATGTTTTACAAATTCTCTTTGTCTTTATAAGACCAAGTTTGGGCAGGTGGTACTCTAAGTAGGTCAGTTTTAAAAGAGGTGGTAAAAATGAACTAAGACATGTCTGAGGAGGAAGTATAGGGAATGAGTGGGTAGAATGATCCTCTTTCAGTACATCCTGGGCATAGGTTGGACTTAAAGACAGATTTCATATATTTCACAAACTCAACGAAAGCAAAGAAGAGGAATGTTCCTAATCCTGTCTTTATAACTAGAAATTGAACTATGATGTAGCTTCTATATTTTAAGTCTTTATTCATGTCTACCTATATATACTATGTATATATTGTATCTTGAGAGTACATTCTTTATTTTTTTTTAATTTTATTTATTCATGTATGCAAGAATTGGGATAGAGGCCAGAGATGTGTGTTGGGGGTGGGGGTGAATCACCAGAAACAGAGTGGGGAACAGGACAGGCAGACTGACTGAAGTACACTGCTGAGGGGAGCAGTGGGCAG
This sequence comes from Galemys pyrenaicus, assembly GCA_019455555.1. Taxonomy (NCBI): domain Eukaryota; kingdom Metazoa; phylum Chordata; class Mammalia; order Eulipotyphla; family Talpidae; genus Galemys; species Galemys pyrenaicus. The sequence goes on from JAGFMF010011625.1 coordinate 580,326, forward strand.
GACGGGAGAGGTCTGCTGCACCATGTGGGCCATCTCCCTGGCTGGGGATCAAACCCTTGCTGCAGTGGCTGTGTTTGCTTCATAGTGCAGTGCTTAATCCCTTGCACCTCCAGGGAGGCCCCTCTTGAGAGTTCATTTTGTAGGAAAATGTATATTTTATTTTAGTGGTGATAAAATGTATTACCATTTTTTTTTTACTGTTGGACTACATTTTTTTAACCTAAGTATTATTCTGTCATATGTTTTAATCCAAATGTCTATTTTAATTTTCATCTTTTATCATTATAGCTTATTTTTACATATTTATTATTGATTATAAGCAGCATTATGAAAAATAAGGCCAGTGGTTGGACATATATTGCATTTAGTAAGTAGAGAACTTTATAGAATAGTAATGATTCTGTTAATACATTAATCAAACAGGATTTTTATTTCTTTCAGTAGAAATCATATAATTAACAAATTTTTAAAGAAGATTGTAAAAATTCAATATGTTTAAGTTGAATCAAGTTTTAGATAAGTAATTATAGTAGTAAAAAGAAAAAAAAATCTTTTTCAAATGCATTTTGATTATAACTGACTACTTTTTACTTTTCCATACCTTAGTCTTATTTTAGCCTTTTCTGGAAAATTCTTTACAGTCAGTACATTATATAGTCTGTTAATAGATATAACACCTTGCCTATAGCACATGTTTAAAATAGACTGTTAATAGCAAAACACATGGAGCTTACTTTAATAACTTTGTACAAAGACTGACTATGATGGAACAAATATAGCTTATAAAACAGCTTGGAACCAGCTTGTGTGTTTTTATGCATTTTTTGTTTATTTTGTTCTAGATTTATGCTGGATTTCACCCTAATGGTCTTTACTACTGAAAGAATTTTACTAAAAAAACTTGTTTATTTTGAAAATATTTATTAAGTACCTACTGAGTGCCAAGTACTAAGCCAGGGATTGACTATAATAGTAAAGAAATAATGGTGGAGGAGTATGAGTGCCTTGGCAGTAGGTGTAGTGTGGTAACCTTCACCTGAAGGGTTGATCCTATACCTTTAAATCATATACAGTGTCTTAAGTCTATAATGACCTCAATAATTAAACATAAGGTAGTAAAGAAGACATATAGGAACCGGGCTTCTTCTAATTCTAAAAAAATAACATTTATATTGGTTTAAATATGGAACATACAAAGGAATATGTAATTGTAAATTGTGATAAAGTTGTAATGGAAAAATTAAGGGATTGGGGAGGATTAATGGTTTCATCTAGATAAAATCAGGAACATTGTCTTATAAGAAGTAATATTTAAATTGAAATCTTCAGAATGAATAGAAATTTCTATATATGGAGTAGTAGTTGAAGTGGTTAGAAATGATATGCTGGGCCTCCTTGGTGGCACAGAGGTTTGGGCAACGCACTGTGAAATATCCCTTGCACAGCAGTGCGAGTTGGATCCCTGGCCAGGGAGAGGAGCCACATGGCACAAGCAGACCTTTCCTGCCTCACCCGCTGCTCTCCTCAGCAGTGTATTTCAGTAGATCTTCCTGTTCCCCACTTTGTCTCTGGTTAATCCTCTTACCTCCTACAACTCTAGTTTGTATCTCAGCTCTGGTATATGTAAATAAATAAATAAATCCTTTAAAAAAATGATATGCTGTTCAAGATTATCAATCATTATTTTATATCCCCACTGAAAGAGAAACTTGCTTTTTATTTATTTTTTTAAAGATTTATTTATTTATGCATACAAGCACTGGGGTACAGGCCAGAGGTGTGGGGGGGTGAGAGGATTCACCACAGAGAGCAGGGAGCAGAACAGGCAGATCAACAGAAGTACACTGCTGAGGGGAGCAGCGGGCACAGCAGGAGAGGTCTGCCGCGCCATGTGGGTCCCCACCCTGGCTGGCAGCAGGGATCGAACTCATGTTGCAGTGGCTGCGGTTTGCTTCGTAGTGCATTGCTTAACCCACTGCGCCACCAGGGAGGCCCGAAACTTGCTTTTTAAAAGAAAATAAAGGTTATCAAGTTGAAAAAAAAATCATCAGCATAACATAGGATCCTATTGTACTTTTATTATGTCAGGAGCTTTGTATTACATGGACTTAAATCCAAGTTTTGGTGTATCTCTTGGTTTGGAATGTGGAGATGAACAGAGTTTATTTGGTGTATCTATTGGTGAATATATGGTGTGATCAAGATCATTTCTTAATAGAATAGATAGAGCTAGTGAGAGAGATGGAGATTTTAAGAATTCACCCATTTGGTAACATGAAAAATTGAATAACTATTCAGATGGGGAAACAAGATAAGAAGAAAGATTAGAATTTGAGATGATAGATAGATAGTGAGACAGAAAGACAGACAGATAGAAGATAAATTTAAATAGAAGAGAATGAAATGAAATAGAAATTTCTAATAAAACAAAGAGATACAGAAGAAGAGAAGAAGAATGGGTGAAAACAAATGACAGGTGGTAGAATGAGGAGAGAGAGAAGTGGCAAGTGAGCAGGTAGAGAGATTCAAGTACAATATGGTCAGTTGTGTAAAATGAGTATTGAAAAGTATCCATTTTATTTCATAGACATGGAGATTATTGGTGGCATTAGAAATGTATTTTGAGGGGTTATAATGTAAGAAATCTGATTAAAGTAAACAACTCTTAAGAACTTTGAATGTGATTGAGAGAAGAAAAAGTGGATGGTGTTTTCATGAAAATGTGGAGTAAAATACAATTGGTAGTGTTTGTTTCAAAATGAGAATATTCATTCTACAGTGAATATTGAAATATTGAAATGATCCTTAGAGACAGATGCTGAGGATTCAGATGAAAGTTTTCTTGGAGAAGGCATGAAGCATGGGGATGGACTCTAGAACACAGATGAGTGTATCAGATTTTAATAAAAATAATGATGTTTCCATTTTTGTTAATAAATATAGAAAAGACTGATCAGTATCGTGTAAGACTTACAGACGTTGTGGGAAAAATATGAGAAAGTTTCTATCAAATGGTATTCATGCTCTCAATGAAATCTAATATAAGATATTGCTTTTTATTGGGATCTACACATAAGCAATAAACCACAAAAATAACAGAATAATTTTCTTAATTAAGTTTGCCTGGGATCTATCTTTGAATGAATCACAAATCATTATTCCACTGAAAGAGAGTAATAACTCCAAGTTTTATAGTTTTATTTTTGTGTAAACTTTAACTTATTTGCCCTAATAAAGACATTTTATATCAATTCAAGTCTTAAAATACATACTCATAAAATACCAAACAAACAACAACAACAAAACCCCAGCAATATGGCTTTCTTTCTTACCCAAATGCGCCTATGAAAATTTAATTTTACCTTTATTATAAATAAAAATGTATATGTTCTTTGCAGATAAAATATGGTGCTTAGGCCTTTGTAATTTAAATAGCTATAGATAACCTCAAAGAAGATAATTAAAATAAGAAAAAATAATCTATGTATGGCTCTTTGACCTATGTTTCATTTTTACACATGAAGTTTATGTTTTTTAGATGATGTGAAAAAAATAAAATGGGAACATATGTTAAGGTCTTATTATACTTTTTACTTTATAAACAAATATACCTGCACAACAGGTAACTTACAGAAATTTATAATAAAAGCTATCAAGTACTATTTTTTATTTTTCTTATCATGCAGAAATTATAAGTTTTTATATATAATTATGTAATCTTGAACAAGAGGATAATTAGTGGTATTTCCCCCCATATTTTATTTTCAGATAAACTTTATTCTAAATATTTTACAAGCTTTCTGAATATTTAAATGAAGTCAAATTTCAGCATCTGAAAATGTCTCTTGTTTTTTCCTGGTTAATAACCATAATAATAACAGAAAAAATGCCAAAAACTAATACAATTAATATAAAATAGAAATATAATTGTCAATTTTGGAATAAATGCATCTAACTGACTCTTCTCATATTTGGTAAATTAATCTTTAATATGCTTAATGGAAATTTTGCTCAGCTTTTGGGTTTTCTTTCCATTCATGTTTTATAAAAGATTAGGCTACTTTAAGGGTTCAACAGGTATGAGTAGTTATTATTTTGGCACACTTTTACTTAGCATTATTGGCATCTATTTGGATTTGATGCTGCCTTCACACATTGTAATTTTGTCTATAAAATTAATATTCTTTAATTAAACCATAGCTATCTTCCGTAGGAAATCTGGTGGCATGAACCATTTCCGTGGAAGATCAGATTTCACCAGAAGCAGTATTTCCCAGCACTCCTTTCTTGTAGAAGCTGGGTTCCTAGTAGAAATGATGCTACTATTAGGGATGATCTGAGGTATTCTGGAGAGAGACCTTCTGCTCTCTAACCATTCAAGCTGGAATCTGCTATGACAGTTGTCAACAGTGTCCTTTTTGATGTCTCCCAGTTGTGTTCCATTTAGAATAAGTACTTAAAGAGACACCTGCTAGGGGAGCCAGAATAGAGAAGCTGCATGATTCTGGCAAACATATGTAGACAATAATATCTCTTCCCTACCTTGGGCAATAACTTAATAAAGCCTTTAAGACAACTGAATCTTAACTAGTCATCCTTTTTGTTGTTGATGAGAAGGAAGGGTATGGATACCAGCATCAAAACTTTGTGTGCCTACAGCTGTGATCTGGGCACTGCCACTCTTTCCTGCTGCGATGACTTTCCTGCCATATGCTACCGTTTAAAAGACAGCCTATGATTCAGACTGCAATACTTGTAAAACTGGCATATAGGTTGTCATCATTGTACTCTTAGCACCATGTAAGTCAAATTTTTCTTCTTATGAAAATTAGACAAGATCCTAAAGTTTCAAGATCCTTTAGATATTATATGCTGTAAAGATCTAAAAGGATGCACACTACTCAAGAAGAGTGAAATGTTCTTTGTTAATTATTACCTATGGGGAAGTGCAAAGTTCTCAGAAATGTATAACTAGAATGAGAAATAAATGACACAACTCAGGGACCTCCCTGGTGCTGCAAGGGGTTAAGCAGCAGCACCATAAAGCTATCCACAGGCGCTGCAGCACGTGTTTGATCTAAGCCAGGGAAGAGACCTACATGGCTCACTGCTCCCCTCAGCAGTGTATTTCAGTAAATACACCTGTTCTGCATCCTACTCTGTCTCTGGTGAATCCTCTCACTCCCTGCACCTCTGGCTACACCCCAGTTCTTGTATGCATAAAGAAATAAATCTTTAAAAAAAATGACACAACTCAAACTCACTACAACTTTACAATAAATAAAGGAAACTGTTACTCAAAACAGTCACTTCAACATTACAAATCAGTTGATCTGATCACCGGGGACCCTGTCTATTTTTCAGAAGTTATGAAGTGTTTATATGGAAAAGAAATATGAAAAAGAGGATTCAAATGTTCAACAAAAAAGTCTCATTTCACATTTTTGTCTTTATCCTTAATAATTATAAAAGGAATGCAGGATAATATAGATAGATCTATAAATAAAAGTAAAGGTAAATAAACTCTTAACTCCTGAAGCATCACACTTTGTTTTTTCCTGTTGTTTAATACATGCAGTGTAACTATATAAATGACAAATGACAGTTTGTAATAGATTTTCCCACCTTCCCTATTTTCACCTTCCCTGCCTTGCCTAAATAATGACTTCTTTTGTTTCTGTTGGTATTGAGCTTATGTAGGTTTTGCACAATTGCTATCCTGGTAAGATATAGTTTGCATGGGAACAAGGTGTATTTCTTGCCTGGGGAATATATAGTTTATGCATGAGCCAAAGATCATTTGAAACTCAAGGAATTATTTTACTGGTAAAACTTCAGGCAAGGAGTGATTCCACAGAGGAAATGAATTTTAGCCAAAGGGCATGTATAGTCCTTTTCAAATTAAACTCATATAAGTTCTGCCTGGTGTAACTTTAAACACATCTCGAGTTTATGTGTCCCTGAGATTGACTGCTGAATAAATAAGAACCATATTGTCTGTATATTTGTTTTTACCAATCATTTTTGATGAATGATTACCTTTATTTTCCTTCAGTATTTAAAACCAAGAATAAAAAATAAATAAAATGGAAAAAATGCATGCCTGTAATTGAAATGTAATTTGCAGTGAAGGAATTTTAGGATTGAAGGACATCTATTAAGTGATTGAAGTTGAGTGTAGACACTATGCAATTTGCATACTTTTCCTCAAAGGACAAAGGGAAGATTTCCTTTTCACTTTGTATGTAAGAAATATGTCTTTCCTTTTTTTTTTAAAAGCCAGTCATGACTCACCTTTAATAAAAAGTTGTAGCAAAATGTCATTTCTTATGAATTGTTTCATGTGATTAACAATATCACACTGATTACTGAATTGCTCTTCTGCACAAATTTACTTAGAAGTATATTATTTTTCATTCATTGTAAAGTTGCTTTTGGAGGAGGGTGATATCATAGCACTTCATATAAAAATAGATTAGCTCTTATCATATTTTATTACAATTATTTCTATTTCTTCTGTTTCAGTGAGATTTTCTCAAGGTCAGGTACATTATTTATGCAATCTTGACACCTAGTAATCTAGTTTCTGGCACACAGTGTGCCCTTGATAAAAGTTTGTTGCATGAGAGTTGATGAATATAGAAATTCTGTTGAATAATTCTTCAGTTTATTTTGTCCCTCCTATGTCTACCTCTCCTTATCACTGCTATAAGTAAAATGTACAGCATTAATTAGATTCTTGAACTTCTCTAAAGACCTTTTGATTTCTTAAACAGAAGTTATTCCATATCAATAGAATAGTTAAAAACATGCTGTGCTAACTGGGTGCCCATGGGCAATATACTTAACCAATCAATGCTTTTGTTTATTTACCTATAAAATGAAAATAACATCATCTATCCAGTGATATGGTTTCTGTATTCCATGACTCCATACATGTAAAGCATGTAGGGCAGTGTCTAACATGCAATATTGAGTCAATATAGGAGATTATTATAAATTCCTGATTTTTATTTTTATTTTTTGGCTATAACATTGGTTGATGTCATTGTTTGTGTATTAGAAGTATAGGATCTCTTGGGTGGTGTTGTACCACAATACATCCACCAACAAGATACCCCTGGTTCACCATCATAGTCCTTTATGTTCCTTTCTCACCTTGTTCTTTTCCTTGTCCTTCCTCTTCTTTCTCTCTATCCTTTTCCCCTCTTGTAGCCTCAGGTATATAGTCAGCTTTTGACAAAAAATCCATTGAGATATTTTACATTAAAATAGATTGTTCTTCCTCTAAAATTTATATTTATTGATATCTCTTCAACTGAGAAAACCTCTTGGTATCAGAAATAACTCTGATTCTTGTAATTCACTCATTTGAAGTAATTTATATTTCACAGTATTGCCTATACATATCTCTTCTGTTCATTGTAAACTCCTCTGGGAGAGACAAAGATACGTCTCAGACACTCATCATGCTAGCTCATGGCAAAGATATGGACTTTTTAATGGAAATGTTAAACCTACAATTTTCTTTTATTAGTTTAGTACAATGATTAATATTCTCAAAATAAACAAAGGAGTAAAAGCTTAAGCATCTCTAACATCTCTAACATCAGACAGGCTTTTATTAGTGTCATATCAAAAGTCATTTAACTACTATGTGGTTAAAACTGTCTTATTTAAACCAGGTTATGTCACAACACTGTTGCAGATAAGGTGAATAGTTCACATTGTACTGTGTCTCTCATAATTAAACTTCACAATAAAAAAAAAAATAGCTTTAGATCTGCTTTAGAATCTCAATTGGTATCAGACCTGTAAATAGCTATGTGTACAATTTATCATTTATGAATTGTTTTTGTTTCCAGAATGGGTGGTTAAGGTCAATTAATTGAAATTAGAAAGCTGTTTTACTCTAGCGGTACTGAGTTTTATGAAGAAGCTAGGTGATTGACTAGCCTATGAACAATTTGCCCATGAATTGCCTCAAAAAATGATTCTTAGAATGTTACTATAGAAAACTGCTTTCAGAAGTTCAAAATGGTATGTCAAGACTGCCCCTCAGCTCTGGTCTCTAACTACCCTGCTTCTTATCTAATCCAATTTCTGCACAGAGACAAGCATCCTTCGTTTCAAGGCCTTTGTTTATAGCAAGAAGTTGAACAATGACTCTGAGAAAGGAGTTGTAACTTTAGTGAGAGGAAGAAAATGGAGTTGACTTAGGGAAAGCAGAAATAGATCGCCTTTTTAATAAAAAAATTATTCCTATTTCTTTATGTCAGTGACGTCCAAAGTGGGGAGACATTCCCCAAGCGGACTTGAGATGTTGCATTTAGTTTAGGAAACATCTTTGGTATCTCACTTAATTTATGTTTTCTTAGAGAAAATATGTTTAATATGTTGGTTACTTTGAGAATATATATTTGTTATATTGAGGATTTATTGAGAATCACTATCATTACCAGAATTATTATGGTTATAGATAACTTTGTGAGGTAATCTAAGTGAAAACTGTGGGAACCATAGCATGGAAAGATGGACAGTGGCATCTTTAAACCTTCATTTCTTTGTAATCATGTAATGTATCATGTTTCACATTTACTTTGGTATATGAAATAAATTTTATTATTCTGTTATAAGGAAACTAATCTCAATATATGGGAATGTCCATTTTGGTTGGACAAAGCACAATGCAAGTAAGTGCAAGCACACATCAAAGAAAATGGCAATTTACTCTTAGAATAAGCTTTAGGTCAAGTACATACTGTTTTCTAATCTAATTGATGATCCATATAATGTGATAAGAAGTCACACAAAAAATTGAAAATGTACAAAATATTTTAAATCAGATTATATTTCATTTGTTATTAATGAATTTCACCTTAGGTTTTTATTGTCTCACTAGATTAAGTAACAATGTATTTAAGTATTTATAAGCAAATGAATGGTTACATAGAGTAGACTCATATCATAGTTTTTAAATTGATGATGTACATGATCCAAATAGTTTAATAGTCTAGACTACTCTCTTGTCATCTTTCTATTTTTCTTTGTGAACCTCCAAAGTCAGGGTTTCCTTTTATCAGTTGTATGGCTCACAAACACAGTGTCTCTCCATTTGTAGATGAGTGTGGAAAACAGTCCAATCTCATGAGTCTTTTGGTTAATAAAATAACCATTCTGTGGTATTTTATTATTTGAGAGTTTGTTTTTGTTCTTTCTTATAACAACTACACACGAGAAGGGGAAAACAAAAGTGAAGATATGTCTTTAGGTTTCTGAGGGACTAAAATATCATTTCAAAACATTCAATAGGTTTAAGTATATGAGTGATAGAATGTATGAAAAAAGTTAGCACTGGAGTTGGATGCAAGGGCTGTGCACTGGGGATGTGACAATAAAGAACAAAATGTGAGTTGAACTGACAAAGGCAAACACCAAACACCATACGATTTTACTCTGTGTGGAAAATAAAGAAATAAAGCAAAACAAAACAAATGAAAGTCTTAGAATGTGAGAACAAAATGATTGTTTGAGGGAAGGGTCAGAGGGGTAAGTAAATCAGGTCAGAAGAGTCAGCTATATGGTGGAGAATGAATACCAGACTTTTGTAGACAACTATCATGTACCATATACAGATGTGGGATTACAATGCTACATACCTGAAACTTATATTGTTAATCAGTAAATAGTGAATAAAAAATAAAAATAACCAAAATGTGGATCTATATAGAGGACTTTTTACCAGTGATACTCAAATTGGATGAAGTAGGAACTGCACTCAAAGGAAGTACATTTTCTGATATTGTATATGAAACAAATAATTGTGTATAATAGATTCACATCATATGATTACAACCAGTAATGTTAGCTAGAACATTGAATGGAATGGAATCTTACATACTACATAGGAAAATGTATCTTAATTTTATATGAAATTTTATATTTTAATTATGTAGAGAATGAAGTTCCTGGAGGTTGTCGTTTGTTTGTTATCAGATAAATTTCCCTTTTTTAAAATAAAAAGCTTGGGAAAAGAAAAGACAATGACTATTCTTCTAGTTTGGTTTCATTTTATTTTTGTCTTATTTTACTATTTTACAGGAAGGATGGTAGGGCAAGTATAGATCATAAAGCTCAAGTTTCTAGCAGAACTACCAGTGACTTCATTGATCCTGAAGTGTTTTGGCTCTCAAACCAGAATCAGAATTTCAGTAACAATGTGATGGCTATTAGAACTGTGTTACATCATTCTAGTGAAAAATAAATGGGGCAGTAAAACAAGATCTGTGGCAGATATCTTTGGATATCATCTTATATCTCAAAAATAAGGCCACAATTAATGATTAGGGGAGTTACTGTAAACTGTGCTCAATAGTTTGAGACAAGCTAAGTATTGCATATAAGCTTGGCAAGCAGAGTAGCCAAAGCCATTTCTTTTTCTTTTTTTTTTTTCAAAGTCATTCTTTAGTAGAGGACTAACTGCAAATCTATTACTGCATTATTTAAGCCACATCTCCTTTTGGGGTTCAAAGTAGGTTATATTGCAAGAGAAGGAAAGTCAACAAAAATAATAGACCTGGTATGTGGACAATACATTTGAAACAAATTATTTTTCTGAGTTATATAACAGTATGTTTTATCTTCTTTTATTGACCACTGTTAATATCTGTGATTATTCTTATGTATTTGGTAAGAAATATGATTAGTCTGTTTACCATGGATGAGAATCTGCACTTGGGTATCTTTTATCAACTCTAGAACTGGAATACTTTATTTTCTATAAGTGAGTGGATTTCCTGAATTATGTGCATGTGGTGTGTGTGTGTGAGAGAGAGAGAGAGAGAGAGAGAGAGGAAGATACATTCAGGTGTACCTCTCCATCATCAGTGCAGAGTAATATAAATATTAGGAAATAAATAGCCATAATAAGTAGTTTGTTTTCTTTACTGGTATTAAGTGTATTTACACTTGATGGAAGTTATATACCTAAAACAAAATTTATATTACATCAGTTGTGATAAATATGATCACGTTTAGTGATCTAACGCTATCTTTTAGTATAATACAATATTGTTTAAGACTAACCTGAACTATTGACTGTGATGTTCTTAGAATGATTCCTCATGAAATGTGAAAGAACACTGAGCTGTTTATTTTTATTCCTTTCATCTAAAATATCTTTGGGGCTTCTAAGTTCTCTTGGATATGTTATTTGAAAAGGCTTTCTCCCATTTTATTATTCTTGTTTTGTTTCTGCTCTTCATCAGGACAAGCACATGTTCAAGGACACATCTGAAGGATGGAATTTATGGGCTGCCTGTTCCAGTGTGCATTAGATTTGCAGTCATTGAATAGATTAGTTTAAGCAATTAAAAGAGACACCATATAAACCTTACACAAGCATATAATGATGCCAGGAGGCAGTAATGGCCTTGGGAGAATATAAATCAAATAATCAGTATAAGATTATATTGCAGTTCCTCTTAAAAAATGCAAAAGAGAAAGCATAAACTTTTCCATGCATTCATCCTTGATTTTATTTAATGTTTCTGAGAAGACAAGAAAAATGTGGTTTTAAGGAAGGAATTTTTAAAGACACATCAGTAAACATTATTGTGGAGGCTTGTGTTTGGTTTTGTTTATATTCATTTGCATATTATGGACTGCTGTTTGCATAATCAGACCACTGTTATTTCTAGTCAGTCCATGGATGATTACACATATGAACAACACAATCGTGTTTCCTTTGTGATACACATTGTTGTAATCTATGAAAGTATCCTGACAATTCTCTGTGCTGAAGACCAGTGAATCATGCTATAATGTTAGATGAAACTCCACAGTATCATAATGTTATTAAATATGAGAGCAATTCTAAAAACACATAGAATTTATCCCAAAGCAATTCAAACCTATAGCAATTAAAAGCTGTGATGAGAAAGCAGATCTCATACATGGCCAATGATCTGGACAGTTTGGCCCACTTTGATCAATATCTCTGACTGACAGCATAGTGAAGTGATCTGCATAGATAAGATGGTCAAACAATTAGACTGAGTAGGAGGCAATTCTGACACTGATCATTATCGGCTAGACAGAAGAGGTCGATAAGGCCAGTCTTTTTTTTTTTTAATAAAGAGCTACTATCAGAGACTTATACCTATAATGGAGAAGGGTATCAGGTGAGGAATAACAAGATTCACTGAAACATCTGGAAATATTAGGATCAGTCTCATGAATTTGGGGACCCTAGTGTGAGACCCCAGGAGAAAAAACCTGGACTTATATGGGAAACTGAGTTAAGCCTTTTTCAATGTCTTAATTTTTTCTTAAGGGTTGCCAAAGACATGCTTCATATACTTGTTATTCTCAGTATGTGTGTAACCTCATGTAGTACTACACATTTCAACAAATTATTTTTTAGGTTCTTCTGCAGTGAAAATTATGTGAGAGTAATAATCATCACACTATCTCTAGTTGTTATGCCTCTAGATTTTATGAAATTCTAATCAGAATTTCAAGATGCTTTGACCTGGAGCTACTTGCATAGGTGTGAGATAATCTAGTTTTCCTATGCAGGAATATCTGAGGTAGGTTTGCTTTTCTATTTCCTGTTCTTTCAAAGAACATGTATTTATAGCTACAGAAAAGAAGGAATGAGCACTGGTCCTAGAATGACACCTTAATAACACACCAATATGCACATAGTCTGGACACATAATTAGAAGCTAAAATATCATTATCAATGATTATATTATACCAATTATTTTTTCCAGAAAACACTTTTGCAATTAGCTATTATTCTCAAAAATTAAAGTGTAGCTAATTATATCTCAAAAGTATGTGCATGCCTTATTTCATAATTATATAAAAGGAAAATTTTCATTGTGATATTCAGAATATATTTAGCTTCTATAATTGATAATTTAAATATCTTTAATACAACTTTGATAAAATACCATTTTAAGCTCTTTAGGTCAAAGCACAAATATTTCTGAAATTTTTTATAATAATTTCTAGAAAGTAAATCTAACAGTGTGTTATTAAAAGTTATTTGAGACAATATTTAATGTGCATTGTTCTGTTTTATGTAGAAAGTGCTGAGCAAAAAAGCCAAATTTAGATTTCTCAAACATGCTATTGAAATTGAGAGTACCGTGTTACTTCATGTGAAGGATTATGCTGTGAATATAACTGTAAGCACTAGTCTGGAGTGATTCAATTTATTATGACTTTAGAAGTGACTTGATCTAACAATGAGCAATAACATGTTGAAATACAAAGCATCTATATGTATCATTTACTTTTGGGGTTTGGACTTTCAAAAAAGGTTTAATGATACACTTAAAAAATAAAAATTAATGGACTTAACACTCCTTGCTAGCAAAATATATGATAGAAAAGTATTCATGGTGTAAACATTTATGGAAAGAAATCAGTAAGCAGTGTTTACAGTAGCTCAGATGCCAAGCAAAGTTGATGTTTTATTTGGAAAAAGTAGACAGCAGTATATTGGAGTGCTTTTGAAATAAATTAGCAATGTCAGCATGACTTTTTACAGTCTTTATTATATTTTGAGAAACTGAATTGATGAACATCCTCTAGATGTCAGCTTTAAGGGCAAACAACTATACTTGATGGGAGCAATTGTGTCATGTGTATCATGCAGGCTTTGAGGTGAGAAGGGCCCAGTTCCAGTTCCAGTTCCAGCAATGCCTACTTCAGTGTTCTTGATTAAACATTGACATTTTCCATTTATTTCTCTATAATACAGAGATCGTTTAGTAAAAGGCTGTATCAAGAGCTAAAGATCATATATGTATTGTTGCTAAAACTTAATAAGGGATCATCTGGGAAAGAGGTTTCTGTTCTTATGACCTGAACATTTGACCTTGGACTATTTTTATCACTGACTTTGATGTAGACATAGAGGTCATACTTATCATATTTGAACTAATGTAGAGTTGAATATATAGCTAATGTATTGAATATATAGCTAATGTTGACACATTTAAAGTTTAGAAAATCTTGACTGATGGAAACAACAAGTCCAAGCCATCAGCATGAAATAAAATCCTCCTCTTAAATACGAGAAAGCAACTAAAGAAACCAAGGACAAAGGAGTCATGATTTGACAACATCTCATCTTAAGACTTAGGAACTCTGATTGTAAGTGGACTATGAGTCACCCTGTGATGAGAATGCCAAGAAGAGCTAATGGAATCTTAGGCATCATTAATAGAAGTATACTGTCCAGAGGCACGGAGGTAATCCCCACAGTTCTCTGCACTGATCAGTATGACTGGTAGTTAATGTAGTGTTTCGAACATTGCACTTAGACTTAAAATTAGGGAAGGCAAAGAAGTATCTGAAATGATGCCTTATAAAGACAGTTGGTAGATGAAGCCTTTCAGGCACCTGCAAATATTTCAAGGTTTTTATTTAGGAAAAGAAATCAACATTTGTTCAAACTTTATCAGATGAAATGTAGGATTAATGGAAGTTATATAAGCAGGTAAATTTGGATTTTTCTGTAATGAAGTAATTTCTTTCTAACTGAACTGTTAAAAATGGAATGCTTTCCCTTATGAGGTGGTAAATCCCTTGCCAATGTAAGTGTTGAAACAGATGCTGAATGATTTCCTGTTAGAACTGGATGAGACTCTCCCTCATTCCACAAACATGTACTGAGTCTATGTGGTATAATAGGGTTACAAAAATGATAAACAGAGACTAGTAAATGGCATATGCTTTAAAATAGTAATATGTACTTGAATACAATGAAGGAACACCTACCCTGCCCAAGACATTTAATAATGAAATCATAATTCTTAAATAAATTTTAACATAAAAATAACGATCAAATAAACTCAAGATCAAAAGTACTTATTTTGGTTTAATATTTTTATTTGAGATAGCTTTTATTACAAGAAAAATTATCTCATTTTCTTCCTATTATTGTAATTATCTATATGGCTTATTTATGATTTGGGACAGCTCTGTCACTTAATGAGTTATGCTTCTGTGCCTTGAGAAAATGGAAATATATTAAGGCAGCACTCGCCAAAAAAACTTTCAGCAATGATAGAAATGTCCTGTATATATGCTAATGGATACACTACCCATAGGTGGTTCCTGGACACTTTAAAAGCAACTAATGTGACTGAGGAACTAATTCTTTAAAAAAGTTACTTCATTTTTATTAGTTTAAATAAGTATCTGTGAGTAGGTAGTAGCAATAATATTATACATGATGCTTTATGCAACAGAATTAATTTGATATCACTTAAAAACTGTACCTATCAATTAATCAGCATATATATATGTATACAGGACTAAAGGAGATAATTATTTGCTTCATATTATGAAGATTTAAATACATGCTGCTATTTGATATGATATTTTCCTTCTAACATAAAATGAATCTGTCATATTTTTGAAAAAAATATAGTATACCTGAAACCTTATATCTCACTTTTCTATTGTTAGCTCAAGAGCTGTTTTGGAGTAAATCATCTGCCTTGCTCCTTTTCTTTCACATTGGTCTCTAAGTGACAGATGAAAGTTTGTACTTGATATATTTATTTATTATAGAGTTGCGAGTCAGGCTTTGAGCCATTTTTAGTGCACACAGTAGGCTTCATGCTTTTGCATTTTATTTGCTTACATTTTGATTCTAAGTTACTAACAACTCCACAGAGAAAAAAAAATCAGTTCTTTTCTCTTTCTCATTTTTTCACCTCTTCATCATAGAGTTCATTTCTGAACATTCCCTGGAATGCACCATTGCATCTGTGAACACTTGTCTTATCTTTACAACCCTGTAACAAAAGATGCAGGGTACTAAAATTATTATGAATAATTTTCATCTCACTATGAAGATAAAAAAACTCATATAAAATCATAGCATCATAGAAGTTTAGAGCAATTCTGACATAAGAGATATGTGAACCTATTGTTTTGAGATTGGACTGCTTTAATTTTACTTCTTTAAAAGAATTTTTTAATATTTGTTTTATTTGTGCCTCCCTGGTGGCTCAGGGGTTTTAAAGTCTTAGCACTATAAAGCTATGTCCAGCCAGTGCAGCATGAATTAGATCCTTAGCCAGGGAGCTAACCCACAGGGGCCAGCAGAACTCCCCTATCTTTCCCTCAGCAGTGTATTTCATAGATGCACCTGTTCTGCTATCCACCCTGTCTCTGGTGAATTTTTTCATGCATACCCCCCACACCTCTGGCCTATATCCCAGTTCTTGTATGCATAAATAAATAAAAATAAATCTTTAAAACATTTTTGCTTTATTCGTTATTAAAGTAATGAACAATGTATATGATTTATGGGTATAAGTTCATATCTCTTTTTTTTTTTTAAAGATTTATTTATTTATGCACACAAGAGCTGGAGTACAGGCCAGAGGTGTGGGGGGAGAGTGAGAGGATTCACCACAGAGAGCGGGGAGCAGAACAGGCAAATCAACAGAAGTGCACTGCTGAGGGGAGCAGCGGGCACAGCAGGAGAGGTCTGCTGCGTCATGTGGGTCCCCTCCCTGGCGGGCAGCAGGGATAGAACTCGTGCTGCAGTGGCTGCGGTTTGCTTCATAGTGCGGTGCTTAACCCACTGCGCCACCAGGGAGGCCCTCATATCTCTTTAGATGTATGTCATCACATTATATCTATCATCAAAACACTGATGATCCTCTGCTATAGTTCATTAGGCTCCATTCTCTCTTATCTCCCTCCTCCAAACTTCCGTATTGTTTTCTGTAGATGATAGACCTGTCTACATTCCACAAACAGTGTAAAAGAGTTCCTTTTTCTCCACATCTGCAACAACACTTGCTTCTTATATGGACCTTTCTCATGGGTGTGAGATACTAGCTCATTGTGGCTTTGATTTTATTTCACTGATGGTAAGTAATGGTGAGCGTATTTTCATATACTTTTGGCTATCTTTAGTTCCTCTTTGAAAAAAAAAAGTGTCTATTTGCTCTTCTGTCCATTTATTGATGTGGTATTGTTTTTCTTGTTGAATTCTATTTTTTATAGTTGATGGAACCATATTATAGTCATATCATAGTCACCCACAGTGAGGTTTACATTAGGAATTTTTCTTGTTATTATGCACTTCATGAATCTGGACAAATGAATAATGACATATGTCCATCATTAAAATAGCACACAGAATATTTTCACAGCCCTTAAGATTCTTTGTGCTCTCCCTTTCATGCCTTTAACTCCCTTCCAACACTGACAATCTTTTTAATGTCTTCAAAGTTATGACTTTCTGGAATGTTGTTCAGTGGAGTCATTCAATTTGTACCTCTTTCAAATGGGTTCCTTAACTTAGTAATAACATTTACATTTACCTCATGTCTTTTCATTGTTTGACAGCTTTTCTTTTAGTGCTGAAATTGATACATTCCACTGTTGTATATAGTGAGTGTGTCTATTTACCCACTGAATGATATCTTGGTTTTTTTCAAGTTTTGGCAATTACGAATAAACTCATCATAAATATCATATGAAGGTATTTGTATGGAGAGATTTTCAGCTCCATTTTGTAAATAGTAAGGAGTGTGATGGCAGGCTCACATGGAGAGAATACACTGAACTACATAAAAAACTGCTATGCTGTCCTTAAAGTGATTTACTATTTTTGCAGTCCCACTCACAGCCAATGTTTGTTCCTATTGTGCCACACCCCACCCTCATTTAGTGCCATCAGTGTTCCAGATTTCCATCATTCTAATCACTGTGTTTTGGCATCTGATCGATGTTTTTATTTACCTTGATTTTTTTAGTGATTTATTTATTTATGCATACAAGAACTGGATATAGGTCAGAGATGTGGGAGCAGAACAGGCACACTGCTAAGGAGAGCAACAGGTGAGACAGGAGAGTTATGCTGTGTTCTGTGGGTTGGTTGCCTGGTTAAGGATCGAATTCAGGTTACAGTGGCTTGAGACAGCTTGATAGTGCTGAGACTTATCCTCTGTGCCACCAGGGAATCCCACATTTACATTGACTATTTTTTTCTAGTAAAAATGCAGTTTTGCTGTCACATTTGGTATATAGAACAACTTCAGCAATAACAGGGGTGGAATGGGCAAGTATTAGTATTCCTTTTTGCCAACATAGAAAACTAAACCTCAAAAGCATAAGGAACTTGATGGGAATTACTATGCATTGACCTGTAGTTATGGGAGAAAAACCAGATGCTTACTTGCTTAATGCCCTGATCCTTAGGTCAAGAAATAAGTATTATGTCAGTATATGATAAGTATTTTTTAAATATGTAATTCTACTCAAGTTATTTCCTTGGTCATGTCATAAGTTAATAATAGAAATATTTCCAAAGGATTTAGGTGACCTGATTCAGCTTTTAAAACTGTACTCTTTGACTTTGCAACTGATTACTCCTTAATTTATAGATTGACCTTGATTTATATGTTTTAATGAAATATCTGAGATATGTCTTAATATATTTTATTGATTTATCATTAGTTTAGGATAATATATAAATTTTGCAAGTGCAATTCATACCCCTTTTTGTACATAAGCCTTACTACACATACCAGCAAAGTTGTAGTGTCATTTATAGTACTAAATTGATTTCCTCTACCCTTTCCCTCTTGCTTCCTTATCACCATCATATTTTCACATGGTCTATAAGTTACTCTGCTATGCTTTGTTAATTTATTTGTCTGAAATATGTTTTATATAAGAATTTATGCAGTATTTTCACATATTGTATCGTCAATAGAACAACTATAGCTGACACTGCAACTAATTATATATTATTCTATTAATATGTTAATAGTGTTATCACCTTCACCATGATATTAGGGCATAATGAGTTGCTGTGATTAAAAATAATCATTCATTCATAAGCATTACAATAAATAAATTATGAAACCTTCTGCAATCGATTAATAATAAATTTTTGATTTAAGGTGTGATGGCCCTAAGGGGAAAAAAGAAATAGAACAATTTAATATGAGAAATGAGTAGTAGAGATTTGTAAAAGGTCACAGTTGGAATATTTGACTGAACAGGTTGCTTTTTGGGGATATATAAAGGAAGCTGCAATAGCTTGATGAGTGTAATCTGGAAGGCTTCCTCGGCATATGGAGTGGTGAGAAAAAGTGGCACAGAAATACTACTGAGGGAAGATGAATCAAGGAAAAGCCTGGGGGAAGGGAAATGCCTGACCAAGGGGGATGAGAACAGATGTAGAGACGGTCCCTAATTTTTTGACATCATGAGATTAACATGAATATCCTGCTTAAAATAATAAGCTACTGTATTAATTCACTAAGAGACTAAACTGACTGGAATGGTTACAGAAGACTTTACACTATAGCAGTTTTCAGTTTCAGTAGTATATTGATTACAGTAGAATTTAAAATTAAGAATGTCCAGTAACGGGAAAGCAGGAGTTTTTTTTTTTTTATATTATTCTTTGCATAGCATCATGATGGCTTTATGTTATGATATGTGTCCTATATTACTTCTTAATGTAAAGGTGTTTACTATGTGTGAAATATTTATATATTTTTTATAAAAGGACACATTTGGGAAAAATTCCCCAAATTAGCAGAAAATTGCTTGCTCTAATTATTTAATGAATTATCTTAATTCAATAAAGAAAACACATATTTAACACTTAAATGTTTTTGTTCATGATCTTTAGGAAGAAACAAGGGTTATAGTCCTACAATGCCCTTGATTTCATATGTGCCACAGACTGCTCACTGAAAAGAAATTTTTTTAAGATTTATTTATTTATGCATATAAGAGCTGGGGTACAGGCCAGAGGCGTGGGAGGTGAGATGATTCACCAGAGACAGAGAGGGGAGTACAACAGGCAGATCCACTGAAATACACTGCTGAGGGGAGCAGCCGGTGAGGCAGGAGAGGTCTGCTGCGCCTTGTGGGTCGCGAACCTGTGCGCTGCCTACCGCGGATGCCTCACATTGCAGAGCTCAACCCACCGCGCCACCAGGGAGGCCCTGAAAAGAATTAATTAACTTTGAGAATTCACTTTTATTCCGAGTAATATTTATATAGAGATGCCTGTTCCAGAAAATTGAAGAAATATTTTTGGAATGGTAGCCTGTCTATCATTCGAAAACTGGACAGAAGTTTTGCCAAGAAAGGACTCAAGAAATTAAAAGGAAAAATTCCTTATTGAAAGGTCTTTTAGAATCCTGAAGGACTTTATTTTCACATTTTTCCAGGCGAAATATTCAATCTCAATAATGAGTCATAGAAATTACACAATAGGCACACATAAAAAGTACACATTGTTTTTCCACAATCATTTCTTCATTGTGTTATTTTTTATTGAAGTGACATTAGGTTACAATACTGTTTATGACTGAGAGGTACAGGTTCATTAGTCTTCAGATGTATGTTGCCACACCACACCCATCACAAAGGTACCCATAATTCTCCACTACAGTTCACGGTAAGTGAAGCAGAGAATGACCCCCTTAGGCCAAATTCAGAGAATGCACTAGTTCCAGGTTAGATAGATACACTTTATTTGCTGTCATTACTAAAGTATGCAATCACCACTATCGATTTCCCTTATAATTGGTGTTTAACATTATCTTTAGAATTTTTTGTCTTGTCCTTTTCTTGTATGACTTGTCTCTTTGGAAACAACTCATAAACTTGTGAGAAGTATCAATATTATATTTGAGCCTGATATTTAAATGAATTAGACAGCATGTGTGGCTCGAAAGTGACAGAGAATAAGGTTTTACTACTGTTTAGTGCTTACCAGTGCCAATAAAGATACCCATGTCGCCACTGGTTGTCTGAACACAATCAGCAACTGTTTGCACTTTTCACACATTTTATGCAATTACAAAACTCATGAATTATCAACTAGAGAGATCGTTTATTGTTGCTTTCCTTATTCAATACAGAGACTATTCATAGTGTTATTAGTTTTAGTATTTATATCACTATAATTTGAATGTATTTTTTAACACAGCACAAACACCAACCTTTGTTAAAACAATGTAAGGTTTTTCTAGTTTCCAAAAATAATGTTTTTCTCAAAATTATTACTGTTTAAAAGAACTGGAACATATAAGTCCCTCTGCTCTTTGTTTGCTAAAATGAATTAATATGTTCATTATATAGTAACTATTTAAATGTGTTCCTATTTTGACTCCTACAAGATAAAGAAGAATTATTTGGTGTTTTCTGATCGAGATTCTGCCCCTTTCTTTGTCACCTTTGCCCCAAGAAATGAGTGTGTAAGATTATTTAAATATTTTTATGATAATGGCACATATCAAAAAAAGTAGCAACAACAAATGTTGGCGAGGATGTGGAGAAAAAGGAACTCTCTTACACTGCTGGTGGGAATGCAAGCTGGTCCAACCATTATGGAAAGCAGTATGGCAGTTCCTCAATCTACTAAGAATGGAACTTCCATATGATCCAGCAGTCCCACTCCTAGGAATATACCCAAAAGACACAAAAACTCTGATTCAAAAGAATACCTGCACTCCTTACAATAGGGAAGACCTGGAAACAACCTAAATGCCCAAAAACAGATGAGTGGATTGGGAAGCTGTGGTATATATACACGATGGAATACTACTCAGCAATCAGAAATGAAAAACTAGACTCATTCATGGGAACATGAATGGATCTGGAGGGGATTATGCTCAGCGAAGTAAGTCAGAAGGCAAAAGAAAAATACCAGATGGTTCCTCCCTTAGGAGGAACATAAGGGGACCAAAGGAGGATCAAGGAAAGGAATAAGAACAATAATAATAATAACAATAACAGCAATAAAGACACAGAAACCAAAAATTAGAAGACAAGGACAGACTGGGGACACCTGGTGGGGAGGGGTGGGGGAGGGTTGAGGGAAGATGGGAGCACGAGGGACTGAGGTGATGGTGCGCTGGTGACATGGTGATGGGGAATACACGGGGATTACAATTAATGGCAAGTATATGTAAATTTTAAAAAATTATATTAATAAAAAATAAATCTAAAAATATAAATAAATAAATAAAAAGAAACTAAAAAATATATTTTTATGACCTCATCTCTACATTACTAGAAAAAAACAAGAGCAAATAAAGAGTGCTGAAACCAATCATAAAAACAAAGTTTTGTCAATTTAGTACACTTAGTATGGGAATAGTTAAGTAGTAAATTTTAAAACTTACTTGTACTCTCTTTAAATTTAAACTTATTTTTGAATATTCAGTAACTAAACCTAAGAGTAAATACAAACATTTTGAGATGAAACATTGTACTAAGAACCAAAGTGTAAAGTGTAAATTCAAGTGTCATATTACTTTTCTGGAAATTGTCTTCTCGTAGTATGAAAATCCAATGTTTGACTTTTCCATATTCCATAGTTTTATATTGTGTGTGTGTTTGTGTGTGAAGAGATCAGATTACAATTGATGAGTGTGTGTGTGTGTGTGTGTGTGTGTGTAATATCGGCAAAAGTTGAGAAACTGTTCTGCCTCATATCTAGTTTGGCAGGCTTGCACAAATAAATAAAGACAACTACTTATGATCTTTATTGACTTTAATGTGAATCTAACAAAACAATATATATTTTCTTTTAGAATATTGGAACTCTAGGTGAGTCATCACCAATTTTTCTTTATTAAAGAAACTCTAATTATCCCTTTTCTTATGGAACCAATTTTATCTAATGGGTTATTAATTACTTTCTAATTTTTATTAACTAAAGACATCTACAATTTATAATCAAAGCTATTGATCAACATAACAAGTCAGATATTACTTTTCTCAATTGATTCACAATTTGATATTTTAGGTTTTGTGGACTTATATGGATAAGCATTTAATACATTCATTTGATTTCTGTATTTTTTTAGATTTGGAAAGTTTATAGACTCTAGCACTTCTTTTAGGACCTCTTAAGAATTCCATTTATTTTGTTGGTCTACCCAATTATGATTTATTCATCATCAGGCAATATATCTGGCATTGGGAATAGTATTGATGCTAAAATGACTTCTTTGAACATCATTATATTCAAAATCTAGTGGATCTTATTTCAGGGATATAACCGTCATGTTACTGAGTTCTCTGCTTGCTTTTATAATACTCTTTCAAATTTTATACCAATGGAGTATTTGAGCATATGATTTGAAATGTATCACTGTTTCTTTTTCAGTTCTATTTAAATAATGATTGTTTCAAGAAAAGAAGAAAAGGTAAACTTTTTGTACTATAGTCATACTAATGTTGGCACAAATCAGTTAAAAATAATGAGAAAATACACAGATGTTTTAGACACATATATAATTATACATATTCAACAAACATATTGAACACATATGTATATACATAAATATGTGTGTATATTTACTGTTGCATTGAAAAATAAGAAATCAGTTATTTCATCAACAAAATGGGTTTATTCAGGATAAAAACAACAAACAATTTAGACAATACAGTCTCATGGTGAAACACATACATGCCTTTGTAGAGCTAAAGAAGGAACATTATGATATAGATTTTTAGAGGGGCCATAGTTAAAGAATCCTTTGGAAAGAACTGGGAGTGAGACATAGAGGGCTTTTCGGCTGCTGTTTTGTGGTGTTCTCTCATTGGCTAATCCTTTTCTGGGCACAAAAAGGCCTCCTACTTCCACTTGGGTAGCAAAAAGCCTCAGTTCCTTCCATGGAAATGGAAGATGACTCCCTTTGTTGGCTTCTGTAGTGAACGGTTAGTGAATGTGCATGAGAACGCTCTTTGAGGCTCCTGACCACATTTAAAAAAAGCTTCCATTTGTTAATTTCCACATTACATATATTCTATTTTTAAGTGAATTCTCCACTGCTATTACTCTTTAGAGATGACCAGTACATAAACTGTGTAGTGTTTTGGTTTTTTCATCAATTGATAGTCTATATAGTTTAACCTTTTATAGAAAACAGGTTAGGCTTGACTAAATTACAAGATATGGTTCTTAAAACTTTAAAAAATAGCATTGTTTTAAAAATTTTGTAAGTTAGTTGAACACTGTTATTAAAAATTGGTGTAATTATCCTATTTCCCCATCAACATATACTTTTAAAAATCCTATATGGTACATTAAACTATAATGAACACTATTTTCTGTATTCTTAACTGTCCAATTATAAATTGTGTTAAAGCAATAATTGCAACATCAATACTTTGAATATTACAGTTTCCAAAGAAAAATTATTTATGTTCTTAACTTTTACTTAATGTAAAATCCAAAGAAGTAAATAATAATGTGAGCATGACCTTCATTATTTCTTGGGTAGAATTTAATTAACAAGGGACCATCTCCTTCCATGGACTCACTGTGGCCCTTTGAAATTCTTTGGAGTAGTCGTATTTTTATTATAAATTCTTTAAAGGATTTTTTAAATTACTGAAGGAAAGAAAGTAGATAATTCTAGATATATAACTTTGATGATAGACAACAAAGAATTTTGATTCACATGGGGTTCAATGATATGGCAATATTTAGAAATATTTAATTATATGTCACTTTAAAAAGTTAAAATTATTCTTTTATGATTATTTTCTTTTAAATTGCTTCCATAAGATGTTTTTTGAACACTGACACCTAATTCTAGCTATTCTGTTTGCAATTAAATACATTTTTTTAAGTGACTATGAGGTCATCAGAAGTGTTTTGACTTTGCTCAGTTGCAGAAGTTTAACGACTGATCTTTATTGATTGTAAGTTAACTCATAAGCAAAACCTTCAGATAATTCCCTAGGACTTTTAGATTTATTCTTCTTAATGTCAAAATAACTTCCTAAATATTCTGGTAGGTGACATGCTGTCTCAAAGTTTTGAGCCACAGATCTCTTCAGTAAGGTAAATAGGCTCAGAAACTATGTAGACCATTTTGACAATGTCTCAAGCATTTCAAAAAGGCTGCTAATTTCTATTTCATTGATCAAGAGTCCACCTTGCTTGTTAATTTCTTTTTTAAAGATTTATTTATTTATGCATACAAGCACTGGGGTACAGGCCAGAGATGTGGGGGGCGGGGGGTGAGAGGATTCACCACAGACAGAGCAGGGAGCAGAACAGGCAGATCAACGGAAGTACACTGCTGAGGGGAGCAGCGGGCACAGCAGGAGAGGTCTGCCGGGCCATGTGGGTCCCCTCCCAGGCCGGCAGCAGGGATTTAACTCGTGCTGCAGTAGCTGCGGTCTGCTTCATAGTGCATTGCTTAACCCACTGCGCCACCAGGGAGGCCCTTGCTTGTTAATTTTAACTGTTAAGAAAAAAGAATATTTTTTATAACTTAATTCTTAACTGTCATTTTTTTTAATATTTATGAATACAAGAACTGGGGTATAGGTCAGAGGTGTGGGGGGTGAGAGGATTCACCAGAGACAGAGCAGGGAGCAGAACAGGCAGATCAACCGAAACACACTGCTGAGGGGAGTAGTGGGCAAAGCAGGAAAGGTCTGCCTGTGCCATGTGGGTCACCTCCCTGGCCGGAGGCAGGGATCGGATCGACTCGTGCTGCAGCGGCTGTGGTTTGCTTCATAGTGCGTTGCTTAACCCACTGCACCACCAGGGAGGCCCCACTTAACTGTCATTTTTATTATAGACCTTTAACATTTGGCCAAATAGATTTTAAACTCTTTTTGGATAGAATGCCTTTGTTGGTAGATTAAAATTGTCAAGTACCTTTATAAAAGAGTGATATAGGAAACTTTTAAAGTTTTTACTTTTTAAAATCATAATTCTTACATAATAAATGAAGATAAATTGAAGATGTTTGGAGGTTCTAAATGTCAGCCCTTTTATGTGCTCACTATTATACAAACAATACTCTATTAAAATAGGTGGATTTATCATGATCTTTAAAATATCATCTGAATGTTTCCCTAAATGTTTGTATACATGAGCATGCAAATCTATTACTTAATATAATATTAATTTATAGGTGCTCTTACTTTAAACTTTCCCAACCTGCTACAAAGGGGAAATTCTAAATGAAAATTTAAAACTCAAGTGCTAAAAGTCAAGGAAAATGTTAAGGTTGTGATTAGGATAGAATTGACAGACAGTTTTCAAAGAAAAACTGTAGTCAGAAAATAAGCAGAGAAATTTAAATGGTTTCATTTCTGAGAAAAATGTCTAAGTATAAAGCACAGCATGACAAATCTCTATAAGAGAACCACCTCCTCGCTAGCGTGGGTATTCCACTGAGTGACACTTCAATGGAAATGGGGAGAGCTCCTATTTATGTTTAACTTAGCTTAAAAACAGCAGCAAAGCTCTGTGCCTAATATAGAAATGCTCTCAGAAGATCTAGTTCATTTCATGAAAATAAATAAAAGAACAAAAACATTAAAAAAATACATCAATGAATAGCATGTCCTAGTTGCAAAATGTAAGGAGAAAAACGTGAATGAAGAGATTTTGATTTTTGTAATGTTGTGTTATATGAGAAAACAAATATGGGTCCGTGCACATCAATTTCTATATATTGCAAGTTAATACAATACAAATTAAATTTAATATATTTTACTGATTTCTCATCTTTCTCTGTTTATCTCTGGACCCATACTTTTTTTTTAAGGCAAGTCATGAAAAAAGTGAATAAATTAACCTTATTTTAATATCAATGCTACTCAATAACTATTTCTTTACCTGAAGCAAGTCTATGAAATTAGTCATAGAATTCCATGATTTTTTTTAAAGATTTATTTATTTATGCATACAAGAGCTGGGGTACAAGCCAGAGTAATGGGAGGTGAGAGGATTCACCAGACAGAGTGGGGAACAGAACAGGCAGACTGACTAAAACACACTGCTGAGGGCAGCAGCGGGCTAGGCAGGAGAGGTCTGCCGCACCATGTGGGTCCCCTCCCTGGCGGGCAGCAGGGATCGAACTCATGCTGCAATGGCTGTGGTTTGCTTCATAGTGCTTTGCTTAATCTACTGCGCTACCATGGAGGCCCAGAATTCCATGATTTTTGCAGTTGATGTCATAATCCCACTTTCTGAATACTTCAATTCCAAGGTTTTTGTTTGGCTTTTAGTTCATGCATACTATGCTGACCTTTGCCATTGTGTACAAACATAGTGTTTTTATTTATTTCATTTCTTCTACCTTCATTAAGGTATGACCATCTTAAACATACCTTCTTCCTTTTCTAAACTTCAATTATTTTTCTCAAGTAAAAATTCTCAGTTAGGTGATATATAATAAATGCCTCCATCATCTTATAAACATTGTATTAATCCATCGCCAAATGTCAACATCTACTCTCAAATTTGTCAGTGACTCTGTTTCATTTTATTTTGTATTAGTCAGCTCAGGATAACATAACAAGACCACAGACTGTATGGCTTAAAGAACAGTCATTAATTTTCTTAGAATTTTGGAGACTGACAGTTCAACATCAGTTTATCAGTTTACTACTATTAGGGGTCTATCCCTGGCTTTCAAAGGCTTCCTTGTTATGGTCTCTATGGTGAAAATAAAGAGATAGTAAACTCTCTTGTGTCTCTTTCTGTAAGGAAACTAAACCATCACAAAGGCTTTGCCCTCATGACCTTATCTAACCCTAATTATCTCCCAGGTGCTCCATTTCCAAATTCCAAAGCACTGGGGTTCAGGGTTTCAACATACAAATTTGACAGGATGAACAAGGAGACACAATTCAATCCATAGCAAATTTTCTGACGTATTTAACATCTCTGACATATTTCCGTAGGTAGAAGACGTGTTTTTTTATTCATGATATCCCACCAGTACATCTTCATTTGATTGCTCTATCAAAAACTTCAGTAAGGTCCTAGATTCCTAATAGGCATCATATTTGCAGCTTATGTGAAATGTAGAGGTGTAGTTCTCTGTCGGAAGGCTATCTTTTAAGTTGGACAAAAGTAAGGGTGGAAAAAGAGTTCATTGTAGCTAAAGGCACAAGTACAGTTTGAGGATTATGAAGCTTATCAGCACATGTCAGAAAGATGTTGGGATTTTAGTTGCAGGAAGTTGCAATATTAGTCAATAGTGTGATGTGACCGCCAAAATGCAAATGTAATTTTAAGCTACTTTCATCAGCATACACTTCCAAAATAAGGGAGATAAAAACCTCACTGTATGCTCTATCTAACTGTAAAGCACTGTTATATTAAGTTCTGGGTGGAACGTATTCACAAATATTTTAGGTGGATCAAAATCATGTCTTATGTATATCCCCTGTGAAAACATCAGAGTTCAAGTTTAAGGAGACACCAACTTGGAAGCCAAAGTTTAAATATCTCATAATTTGTAATATGGTGCTATACTAAATAACACAGTTCTTTGTTTTTCTGACAACAAACAACAACAAAGAATGACCTATCTATATGTAAACTTAAGGATATAAGACACAGTCATATTTACTTATAAATTGAAAGTTATGGCTCTTACCTTTACAAAGTCACATTGCATCAAAAATATTTAAGCCCCATCATCATCAGTATATCCCTCACCACTAACATCACTGTGGGGGCCACTGAACACGTAATATCCATTTTCAAATTATGAGTGAGCTAGTATTAAAAAATAGTAATGCTAATGATGGTAAGGCAGCCAAACTGTAAGGGACAGAATAAAATGTAAAGTTCACTCCTCAACCTCCCATCACCATTCTTTAATTTTCCTCCCAGAATTGCCCTCTATTAAGTTTCTTATATATCCTTCCCAAATCTCCCCATGATGTAAAATCATATGAGTAGGGAGATAGTACATTATTTTTAAAATCAAAAGTGATGTATTTTATTGTTTTAGGTACTTGATTATTTTGGTATAGGAAATGTTGGTTTTTAGCACTGTATATGATTCAGAGGCATAGGATCACACCTCCTCAGATACATGTCCCACACCTCATGTGCCATCAAGGTACCCACCATCCTCCACTATAGTCCATTGTGCCTTCTACCATCTTTGGACTCTGTCACTGCCTCATCATGTAACTACAGTTTCACAGTCAGATTTCTAGGGTGTTTTAGTAGTTTAGTTGTTTCTGACTCTTTTTTTCTCTATATTCCACACATAAGTGACATCATCTTGTATTTGTTTTCTTCCTTCTGACTTATTCCACTTAGCATTATATCCTCCAGTCCCATCCATGTTGTTGCAAATGGCAAGAGTTCATCTTTTTTTTTTTAATATTTAACTTTAACTTTATAGCATCCGTTGTGAATACATACCTCATTTTCTAATCAACACCTCTGCCTTGGGCACTTAGGTTGTTTCCATAACTTGACTCTGTAGGAATAGTACTACAATGAAAAGGGTGCATATATCTCTTTGAATTAAGGTATGGGGGGGGGGGGCGGTAAAAACCTAGAAGTTAAATTGCAGGATAAAATAGTAGATCTATATTTAATATTTTAGAAACCTCCAAAATACTATTTTCTAGAGGGACTGGACACATTCCCACCGGCAGTGTACAGGATTGCATTTTTTTCTGCATCCTTGCCAACACTTATTTTTTTCTGATCTTTTTGATATAAGCAATTCATATAGGTGTGAAGTGTTAGCTGATTGTGGTTTTGATTTACATTTCTCTGATGAGAAGTGATGATGAGTACTTTTTCATGTGTCTGTGGGCCATCTGTATGCATTCTTTAGAGAACTGTCTATCAAGCTCTCAGTTTATTTTCTTGAGTTGTAAGTTCTTTATAGATCAGTACTTTGTCAGATGCATGATATGATGTGCAAATATTTTCTCTCATTTTGAAGGGTTTCTTTTTGTTTCACTGATAGTTTCTTTCACTGTGCCGGGAGATAGTACATTTTTGAAGTTGATATTCTCACTGCAAAATTCTATTTCATGCTGCCATTAGCCATACATTCATTGACTCCTTTCGTCAACAAATGCAAATTGACTCCTTTAGTCAACAAATGCAAATACAACAACAGCACCTTCTTGTTGTTTTAGGCAATGGAAATATTACCTGTCAGTCAAAAGGATCAGTATACTTCACCCTTATGTTCTACATTTACATAGCAAGAAGACACTTTTCCATTCATCACTTTAGTTTGTGTTGCTCATTTTTCATATTTTCTTCACTGAATTTTTGAAGTGATCTTTAAAATGTGTCATTACACTGAACATTGAGACTACTAGAGGTGAAGGGAGCACTATGGGTAACTAGGTAATGGTTGTGATATGTTAACCTATATCTGACTAGATATGAATCTGTGTATCAAATACAGTGCTGTAGACTAAAGTTCTCTTAATGATAAATAAATAAAATGTGTCATCACAAGATTATAGATTACTTGAAGATTTCATTCATCCCTACTATAATTATTAAACTATGCTAAAGTACTTATCACTTTAAATGGTGACCTCTGTAGGTATCAAAAACAGGAATTGAGATTCTCAGAGACTGTTAGTGTTCCTCTAAAAGGACTTGTAACATGAGAGTCCTAAAGAGGCCCAACACACTGTAACTCCTTTTGTTCGAAGAGAGAGTTTTTGAAAAATAATATCACCTTTCATTCAGTCATGGGTGGTACTTGATAAATCTTAAAAAAAAAAAAAAAAAGACATGATGAAATTTGTCCTGCTCCAAAGGACCATTGTTTGGGTGGCAGAGATCAACTGACTTCATTTATTGGAATGATATTGAATGACTATTCCTAAATTTTCTAAGAATTGGAATAGTCTATTGGGAGAGCAAATGGAGTAATACTACAGTAGACATTCTAACATATAACTGGATGACCAAATCATTCTTCTCCTTTCTCCTCTTCTTTCTTTAGAAGTTCTATAAGTGAATTTTCAATTCAATCCAAATCCTACGGTTTCATGAACTTTAACCTGGAAAGTGACTTTGAAATAATTTGACCTATGGTAGTTATTGACATACCACTGAGTAAAGAGGATAGGTGGCAATCAGAATTGTGATTTATGGTGTTTGTTTTAACTGAGATGGAATTTAGGAGGGACTGTTCCTAACCTAAGTGATCTTTATCTTTGTGTAAAAGGAAAGAGGACACTGAAGTGGTGTAACTCTCCATGTCTGGAGCATGTATAGTGTTCATGAGCTGTCATCTACAGTAATGCACATCTCAGAAATTTCAGTTAAAGAGACAATGTGAAGAGCCCAAGTTGTTTTGTAGATATATTGTATCACCCTTGATATGACTCATCATTCAAGCTAATATTATAGAAATCCAGAAAATGCCTTTCTAAAATTTAGGTTATTTTATTAAAGATTTATTTATTTATGTATACAAGAAATATACATAAATATACAAGAACTGGGGTACAGGTCAGAGGTGCAGGGGGAGAAGAGGAGTCATCAGAGACAGAGTAGGGAGCAGAAAAGGCAAATTGACAGAAAAACACTGCTGAGGGGAGCAGTGGGTGGACAGGAGAGGTCTGCTGCCCCATTTGAGTCACCTCCCTAGCCTGGGATTGATTTGTGCTGCAGTGGCTGCTGAGGGCTTCATAGTACTGCACCCCCTTGCTCCACCAAAGAGGCCCCGGTAGGTTAAAAATTTGTAGTAGGCAATGTAGAAAGTGAAGAGTAGTTTTCTAGATTTGAATCACAGATTCTCTAATCACTCTAATCACTAGGTTTTGTACAAAGGACTTAATTTGCCTGAATTTCATAAAATGGAAAATGTGGAGAAAATGTTTTTCATCTGGTAGGGTTGGCAGCAATTAGGTATGTTATGAAAGATTGAGAAATTTGTTACTTTAAGTTTGCAACAACTCCTGATACTTGGTGCTATTCAGTCCCACTGCTCTATTCTATTGGCTCAGATTTCTTCTTGGTATTGTATCTGACCAAATTACAGTACTGAGTTTGAAGCTCCTGTACTCACATGTCCTTGAAATTTCAGAACTACTATATTCCAGTTAGAAACAAAGGGGAAAGGTGAAGTAAAGATAACTATTATGCCTTCTAGTTTCTCTGCAGTAAATAGATTGTGGGTTTGTTTTTTTTTTTTTTTGGTATTCTATGATTCAATTCCCTTATCCTATACTTAATTCAAACTCACCCAGTGGAATTCTGAACCCAAGGAGAAAATACATATACTAGATACACTAGGTAAAAATGCTGTGATGAAAACTATTTCAAACACTGCTGAATGTTGGGTTTGATGGCAACAGGAATAGACGTGTAAATGAGGAGTCACAAGGACATAAAAGTAACACTTTCATTATTATTATTACTGGATGTAGGGTAGTGTTGACTCACAATGAAAAGTAAAGGATGGAGACATGATGTAGTTTGTGTGATATTTTTGCAGCAATATATCTGAACTCTAGAATATTTGTTAAGAAATATCAGGAGTGAGTTTTTAAGTATATATATGTACATATATATATAAGTATATATATAAGACATATAATAAATGAGTATTACAATGACCAAACTGTGGTTAAGAGATGAAGTGGAATGTTTACTCATTGATTCAGCAAATATTTTTTGATTATGTGCTGTATTTCAGGTATAGTAAACACTGGGAATGAAAGAATGAACAAATGCTACTAGGTCACTGACTTGAGACAATGTATAGTAAATTATTAATATATCATGCCATTTGACTTTTATGTTAACATTTTAGGAAAATTAAGAAATATATGTTCTCACATGATTATTATTTGCTAGCAGAATTTTGTAAGGTAAAGTACTTACAATATGTTTATATATATTTGTGTGTTTATTCTGGTTATAATATTTTAAAAATGACTTTATTTATTTATATTTGACATCATTGTAGTTCCCATGGGATTTCCACCATCAATTCACCCTTGCAACATCACCTTAGTCCTTTGTGCTCTTCCCACCCTTATTTTGATCCCTCTTCCTCCCCATCACCTATGAAATGTCTCCGAATTATAGTTGTCTGTTTATTTTTGTTTGTTTTGTTGTGTTTTAATTGTTATTATTCTTTTCCCTGACCTTATTTGTTTACATCATCTTCTTCCTGTAAGTGAAGCCATCCAATATTTTTCTTTTTCCTTTTGACTTAAAAAATCATAAATCTGGTGACCAGCTTTTCTACTGCAGGGTGGAATGAGTAGCCAAGTTATACTAGTGGTTGTGGTATGTAATCAATGCCCTTTAATCTGTATCCTTACATTTAATAGCACATATTTCTTTGGCTTCATATTGCTACCTAATCTCTAGTTAAGCTATTTCACTTTGTTATGCGAACGTTTGTTTGGGATGAGATGAATTTAAAAAAAAAAAAGAATATAAACATCATTTCTAGAGAACCTATGTTGTGCTAGGTACTTTGCTCTACTTGGAATAAGCTATTAATACACACCGATTTTTAAAGTTATCTCTGAGGCTGTCAAATAATACTGTATAGGAAATGTCAGATTGAATAATTAGGACAGTGTTGTTGTAGATGGAGGAGGTTGAACATCATTCAATAGATTCAGGGAAGCAGGATTTGTATCAATTACTGCCCAAGGTGCCTTCCACAATCCATTGTGCTTTTGCTGGAGAAGCATTTGTACCCTACAGTGCGCCGTCAGCACCCTGCTATTTCATGAAGGAGAAACTAGTCTGTGCATAACCATGTGAGATGGTCATACTGTAGCAATGAAGCTTAAAAGATGTAACACAATTCAGGGAAATGACTTGCAGAGCTACCAGGCCTTGGGTTTAGTCAGCTCACTTACCTTAGCACAGATGCTTACCACTACTTTAGTTAAAATCTCATCTAGCAACAGATGAAAGAAATAATTACAACAGACCCCATGTTTATTTTATAGGGGAGGATTAACATACAAATTCACCTTCTCCTTTGAAAATTTCTTTTAAATCACTAGATCCCTGCAGGCACTTAAAAGATAGAAACTGTATCTACATAGAAAAAGGTTATTAGGAAAATAAGGTTGTTATCTGGAAATTGTAACCCCAAACTCCCCTCTGTTCAAGCGAATATCAAAAAGTTCCATGAGGAAGATCTAGATAGCACCATCAATTCTTCCTGCTCTTGTTGGGAGATGAGCTCTGGTGTTTTGACATCTGTGTCATCATGGGTACCGACTCTATTAGGAAGTGACAGCACAGGGAGAACATTTTGCTCAGACACACATATCTTTGCTTTCTTCTCTCCCCAGCAGTTAAAATGATCACCCAGGTTGCTTATGTGAACACAGGAACTTTGATGACATTTTCATTTGTTACTGCTGCTTATTTCTTTCTTGAAGTTATGAGTTCAATTAAATCAGCATTCACGCTTTCTGATATGAAAGAAAACTCTCTGTAGCTTAGGGAAATATATTCCATTTCCCCCGTCTTCCCAACACCGCTCTCCAGGCTGCCTTGGTAGACTGTCACGCGAAACACTTGAACTCGTACTTGTGTAGCTTTGCCTACTTTATACCATCAGCCACGACCATGAGCAAATGGTATACATTTCTGTGGCACTGAGAAGTGAAAAACAAAAAGAGAGGGGAATCACTACACAAACACAAACCCTGCATTATTGAAAAGCATCTGTTAATCTACTAGCATGTGCCCTGGACTAGGGGTTTTATGGAGGAAGGAAAGTGTTCCCTTCACAATGTGCTATAGCTTTACTGATAATCAAGAAACAGGACAGAATGGGAGACATTCACCTAGTAAACAGTGAGGAAAATAAATTAAATGATAAAATTCAATATTTTCCTTGCTTACATGCCAAGGGTTAAGTGTATCTGATAGAAAATTCACATTCAACCAGCTGTCCTTAGTAATGAGAAAAAATAAATACACAATGGGAAAACCTGTCCCATGCCATATGACAGATGGATGGATAGATAGCTCGTGGAAGCGGAGCTGTTTGCTGTTAAGTAGACAATTTTAAGCTCTTCACATGGTTTTAATCTTTGAAAAAAGTCCACATGATCACCTGTCTTGACTGTTTATTTTCTCTGTCTCAAGGTCCTGGCACTGCTGAGTAGATATTTTTTTTCTGGAAAGTATTTTCTATGTATAATTGTACAAGGGTATTACCTGTTTCATATTTTAAAATTCTGTCACTGATGATTATTAAAAGTTAAGGGGGCAGGCCCTGTTTCATTTTAAGTAAATGTATGCAATGACCTAGTATACGAAAAGAAAACATTTCCCCAGAACAGAACTGAAATTTTGATGTATTAACATTGAGTAAAATATATCTGAGCCAAATACCCATTATTGTTATCTACCCTGATCCCAAAGCTTAAATAGTCTACCTAAATTACCTCAAATTTGTAAATGAAACCTACATGGCAATGCCTGACAGCAGTGATTTTATAGATACGACAATTAACATTTCTACAGATTAAATAAAGTGCTACAAATCTCACAGCTATTAAGTGACATAGATTCAGATCTTTTGATTTGACTGCATTACTGTAAGATGTCACAGGCAGGGAGAGAGAACCATCAACTTCAGAAGGGATTCTGTATTTAAGTTGAAACGTTTTGCACAACTATTTTTGAGTAATAGCTGAATCTGGTTTACTTTTAATATAGTCACCTTGTATTACTTTATATATCATCTAATTTAATATTTACAGAAATCCTGTTGTAGGCACTATTATTTTCCACTTAGGATAATAATTTTGTTTACCAAGATTAACCAATATTTTCATAGTCATTTTAAAGTAAATGGAGTTTGACATAGAACCCAGACCTGTCAAAGTCCAAAGATGTTTCCTCTAACTTCTGGATTTTTCTGTTAAATTGTTTAAAATTTCTTGACTAGCATTTTAATTCTGAGTTTAAAAGCATTTCTCTGTGTGTTTTTTTTTCTTTCATACATATGCACCCAGTTTACACAGAACTGGTGCCAGGCAAAATTGTGAAATATAAGTTTATTTCAGGGTCCTCTCTCCCCTGCCAGTATCCTTTCCCCCTTTATCTTGTTTCTCTACTCATTTTCCCAAAGCTTTATTCTATTTCTTGTTTCATTCCAACTAGTCTGCTAAGATGATAGTTGATAAAAGATTAAGGCTCTGCATCTCCCAGGAGTATTTACATTTTAATGGGGGTCTCTCACTGATCAAAAAATACCTCCAAGATGCAGAGGAATACATTCTAAAGGTAACAGGCGGGGGAGATATTTTTAGATAGGAGCATCTGGCTTGCCCCTCTAATCACATCCCATAAGCTGCCTACTCCATTTATTTGTAAGACCTTGGCTTTGCTGTTTACAGTGAGAAGGTTCTCTGTAATTGCACATGCTTTTTCAAAGGTTTGAATCCTGTCTCAGAGATGGTGTGATATTGGTACCTCAATGTTTATTCTCTCTCTTAGTTCCGCATTTTTGATGACTGGAACAAATTCTAAAAGGCTTTTTAACGATGATGTAAGGCCTTGAACAAAATGAAAATCTGTTGTTTTAGCATATTTGGAAGAGAATAATTCAGCTGTCACAGGATGAAAGACTTGTCTGGAAATGCCATATTTCCTTCACTCTGTTATGATGCACACCTAAAAGGGAAATACTCCTCTTAGAGATAAAGAAAAGAATGTATAATAAAGCATCCAGCAAGCTTTTGTCACTTCACCTGCAGAACTCTCTTTTTAAAGCATATTTAGTCAAACTAGTACGCCTACTTGTTTTATCAACTGAAAGAAAAGATTAAATTTTTTTTTCTGTTGCGCATTGATTTAGCATATATGCTAGATTAAATTGGGTGCTATTACATAGTAATTTTCTACGCAAAAATAGACACCCTACTGAGTAGTTTCAAACCTAAAATGCTGAATAATTTTTGAAAAGGCTTAGTAATTAAGTGTGATGATAACACATTAAAAATGGAAAACAATTAAAGGAGGCATTCAAACACTTCCTTGAAGAAAGAAAGTTGGGGAAAATATCCTGAAAATCTTGGCCTTCATTTGGTCAGTTAATTAATAGTGTAGTATTTGCTGAATAAGCCATTTCTTCTTGGCAAAATGTTAACATTTGCCACTCATTTTAACATTTGTATAAAAGTTTGTAGGCATTTGCTTATTTCCCGCTTTACGCTTTTCATTTCCACAAATATTCTGAGGATGCTTTATGGGACTTACAATTCCAATTAAGTTCCATTATGAAACTTACAATTAAAGATAAGCTGTTCAATTCCACACTTTTTTTTTCTGCATCATTGTACATATTCAAGAATGAAGTACAAAGAAAGAGGCATATAAATCTGTACCCTAAATACAAATTCCTCATTTCATCTTCCTGCCCAAGAGCAGGCATGAATAATTTTGAGAAATAAAAGGGCAAGACCTAACTATAATAGCACATACAGCAACTGAATTTCTTCACAATCCTTAACTGTTATTTTGGTTTGCTGATCAACCATTAATCAGCAGCAATTCATTAAGTTTTTGCTGTATGAGAATTATATCAGGATACATCCATTTCTCTCCAAATAGATATCAACATTCATGTAGTTTGAAAGTCACCAAATAACCTGTTAGCATGTCCAAATGAATATGATAAACAGACATCTTTTCATGTCAGTGGCATTACTCTTCTCTGAGTCATACAATTTCAAATTAAGAAAATGTTTTTGAAAAATCCATTAGATGCACTATTCCCACGTTTGTTATATCTGTAGTAGTTCTCAATGATATGTTTTTTTATGATTTTTTTATTCCCAACCATAGTCTATTTTCCTGTATGTAAGACAGTTCCAGTAATGATTACCATGAATTAAGTCAACCCTTAACCACAATGCTTCCCTAAAAGGCATAAAAACATTAGCCTGGTCATGCATAGTCCCATACTATTTTACCTTGGACCTAACTTTCTAAATTTGTCTCCAAAGTTTTTCCTAAACATAACCTAATTTCAAGGCAAAATGAATTCAGTTTTCTCTAAAATTAAAAAAAAAAAAATCCATACTTTCCTGCTTGCAGACATGTTGACATGCTGATTCCATCCTGTGGTTCTATACTTTAATCTTCATTCAAATCTGTCTCCATGAAGCCTTTTCACACCAACACCTCTGTCTACATTAAACACCATGAACAAAAAATGAATTGTATCATTGTGTGTGATTTAAATTCTTCAAGTCTTTATCTTCATCTTTTCCAGTGGCAATTACATTCTCCTTTGTACTACAGTAATCTGTGTACTTGCATAATGCACAAACTTGGGAATAGTTTTTGGAGAGAGAGTATACTTTCTCATTCATTTTATTTAATTCTCAAATTTTATTTTGTTGGAGTAATATTCAGGATCATATGTCTTCAGCCACTCCAAGCACTATAGCACCCACAGTCCTCCACCATAGTCTATTGGGTAGGCTCCACACATTGCTGTCCATGCTGAATATCCCACATTGAGTGTTCTGTCAGTACATACTGCTCCATTGTAGTGTCAACCCATTGCATACCAGGGATGCTTCCTAGTAGAACAGAGTTTCCCTGAGCACAGTTGGATAATTTGTCCTAAAATCCGTCTAGTCAAAATGGCTGAATTAGCATTTTATAACTTGATGATAAAATGTGACTTCTGAACTATTTTTCTTTTTGTTTTAAAGTTTAGAAGATTGTTTGCTTCAGGAGTGAAAAATCAGTGGCAAAAATAACACATTTATGGAATATGTATTTTGTATAAGGCATCATTTTATAGGAAGGTGTACTTTTTTGAGAAATGCTGCAAAGATTTGTATAACCAATATATTATTCCCTTCAGGCTACTAAAATTCCAGTAGGAATTATCTCTAAAAGGTATTGAATTTGTTTTAAGGTCAGAAATGGAAGAAGAGATATTTTTGCTATAAAATCCATGAAGATTTTATAGTTGACTCTTGGCTTCTAATTTAGGATGTTCTAATTTAGAATTATATATATATATATACATGTGGTTTTTACTAAATTTTATTTTTTCATTGCTGCTATTAATTTATCAGTACCATAGCATGTGTTTTTTTCAGAAGTATTGTATATGACCATCTGCAAAATATTCTTAAGAGAGAAATTCCATAAGATATGGGCCCATAAATGTACAAAGTGTGATGTTCTTTGTATTTTCATATTCCTCCAATGTGATTTAATTATGCAGTGTTTAATGAATATCTGTTTTGTACTCAGATGCTCACCCTTCTAATGATCATCTCTTCACTAAACATTTTATGTTTTTATGTGAAAACATGATCCCTATATTTTTCATATGTTTTAAGGCTAGGGAGGTCATTCTATTAATGGAAGAAGGATTTATGAGAAAACATAGAACACTCATTGACATGTATTTTGTGCAAGAAATAAAATAGCTCAGTTGTTGTAAAGTATTGTGGTTTTGAGCTGTTCTTGAATTATTCATAAAACTACTATTTGAATATTGCTTAATAATTTTCAAAGAGATTTAATAGTCATTATTTCATAAGATTCTCAAAATAGTCGTAAGATATAGACATAGAATTACTGTTATTATTATCCAAACCTGCCATTGAGGATAACAAATTGCTGAGTTTTAAAAAGAGAGATTCAGGATCGGCAGTTTGTACACTGGATGTACAATCGATTAGTATATTACCTGTAACTCACATTTTTACTTTATTTGAAGCAAGATTACTGCATACATTGGTGCCATTCAAACTAAGAAGTTATCTACAGCCTCCCTCTCCTTCTCCTATGATCACACTGTAATTGCCTGAGGTCTTCTTATGTCTCTATATTGATATACAAATTACACCAAACTGCTTTTCTTGAAATATAAAACATAAACATAGAAATGGATAAATACACTCTTTTTTTTTTTTAGTATAGAGATCTATATCAATTTCCAGGAGTCTACAGAGAAAGCTATAACATGACAAGTGTATAGCCAATTTCAAAAAATTTCAAAACATTTTTTTGAAATTGTATTTGAGTATAGTGGAGGAATTTTAATGTAACTTCAAAAGTTCTAAGCTATATAAACTGAGCCTTTCAAGGAACAAGAATTTTCACTAGGGAAATTTTGGCAACAGTAGAGTACAAAAATGCTAGTTCTCTATAATTTCCACAATCCTTGATTATATTTCTAAAAATTTAGACTTGTACAACCAAATAATCTTTTTAATCTTCCTCCATTGTCCTATTTCAAAAGACAACTGTGCCCATGACCAAAATAGTCAACCCTACAATTAATTCCATGAGGCAGTCACATAGAATAGGGGTAGGTAAAAGGTTGAGTATATAACTGAAAAAGGAATAAAGTTATCCTATTGTGAATTTGCAGGTAACTGGTAGTGTACATATAAAAACTTGATATCATGATTTATTTTGTTTTCAAATGCATTAGAGAAGACATGATTTGATAACTACCTTTGTTTCCTATAGAATGATGTTTGAACTAGTACAAGACTTAAGTAAATAATGGGTTGTCGGAAAAGTCATGATGCAATTTTGCATAGAAAACATAAATCATGACTTTTCTAACAACCCAATGGTGGTGGTAATGCATCTCAACTAGGGTATTTAATCTCAATACCCTATCTCAATTACCCTATCTTGATTAGGGTAATTAATATATATATATATATGTTCCTCTTATTTTCAAACATGATGCAATTATACGAGGGATATATCAAATACCCCACATGGAAGACTGTGAGATTACAGGCAGTTTTTTGTTCTTCAAGATATGTTCTACAAGCACTGCTAACCCATAACCTCACTCACTCTTTCTCTGGATGTTCAGACACTTGGCTTAAGACACTTGAGAATTTAACTAGAAAACTAATCCAACATTTAAATTAAGAAATTAAGATTCCATAATAGATCTTCACAAGTTTTCTCCTTCGACTAGGAATAACACAATTCTGAATGCTTTAACATTCTTTTTGAAAGAATAGAAACAATTTGAGAGAAGCTTAAGAAGAGCATTCCCATCTTGCTAAGGAAAAGGAAGTAGATGAGGTACTCAAACATATGCCTGATCTCAGTGCTTTGGCAGTTGAGATGCAGTCACTTCTCTTCTTCATATTCCTCAGATAGCTTTGAAATATGTATTTAATCGCACAACCCAGACAGAGAATACAGTATGGAATTCAAATATGGACATACAGGCTTGGTTCCAAAAAGAATGGTGTAATACTTCATTATTCCTGAATGGCAAATGAATGGTGAGTTAAAAATTTCCAAAACTAAATTAAATCTCTGGAATATATGGAGTAAGTTGTATGCTCAACCAATCTTAATGCTTTCATTTAATTTTGTGGCAGTCATTAAAAAGTGCATGTTTACTGAGTAAACACATCAAATACACTCATCATATGAGGAAACAAATCACAGATGCATGTGAAGGGATGGACAGAAACACTACTAATGTCCCACATACTTTACAATTTTCCCGATTGTTTAAAATATGCATTGCTCATGAGGAAAATGTACTAACAGATGATATCACATCATTATATACAACATGTACTGTGGTATGTCAATAATCTATGCATTATACACATTCATCCATATTTCTAATTACTCTTGTGTATGAATGATAAAATTTATTTACATCATTTCCCCTTCAACATGTAAAATCTCCTTATCAGATATATCTTAAAAAAAGTTTTTAGAACTTTTGTAAAAACATTTTGCTTAAAGAGTAAATTTGCAATGAGAGATTGTATTCTTTTCCAAGAAGTCAAACCAAAATATATTAGCAATAATAATGAACTGTCTGTCTTAAGGCATAGATGCAATATGTAATGATTATTATAATTTGAAATATGTTCAAATAATAAAAATATGGTTTTATTATTACTGCATTAGCCTTTTAAAACTTTTATACTTTTAAATGTTTAATTTAGTTTTGTTGAAGTAGCATCACATTATGACATTTAAATTTAAATTGTGAATAATTAAAAATTAACATGCATATACACCACACTAAGTTCACTATTAAAAGTCCAATGCTGTCCTTCATCTTGAATCTTTTTATCCAGTTTACCCAACTCCCTTTCCACTTCCCTTCTGTTAAAAGTAATTGATCTTATAGTCTAAATGTTTATTTTTGTTTTATTTAGTTTACCATTTAGCTTCTCTATATATCACATATGAATGAAAACATATGGTGTTTTATTTCTCTTTCTCTCACTTATTTCAATAAGTATAGCACATTAGTCCATCATTGTCACAAATTACAGGATTTCATGTGTTTTTCATTGCTGAGTAGTATTCGATTGTGCATATACACTGCATCTTCTCTATCCAGTCATCTATAGATGAACTCATACTATTTTTCTTGTTCTTGGCTATTGTTAATAATGTTTCAACAAACATGGAGGTGTATATATCTCTTTGAATTACTGTTTTTATATTTCTTATGTAAATAATAATGAAACATGCAGAATTCCTATTACTAATTCTTTAAGGAATCCCCATACTGTTTTCCAAGATAGCTGCACCAATTTACCTTTCCACAGATCATATACACGGAAGAGTCTTTCTACATCTTCCAAAATTTCTTTTTTCTAGTTTTGTGAGTAATAACTAGTCTCACAGGTGTGAGGAGTATCACACTATCATTTTAATTTGAATTCACCTAATAAGATATATTGAGTATCTTTTCATGACCCTGCTGGCCATCTAGAGTTGTTGGAGAGTATCTATACAGATCTTGTCTATTTTAAAGTTTTATCTATAGTTGAG
Source organism: Galemys pyrenaicus (assembly GCA_019455555.1). Classification (NCBI taxonomy): domain Eukaryota; kingdom Metazoa; phylum Chordata; class Mammalia; order Eulipotyphla; family Talpidae; genus Galemys; species Galemys pyrenaicus. The sequence continues at coordinate 622,933 of JAGFMF010011625.1, forward strand.
TTTTAAATTTGTTAAATATATTTTTATTATTAACCTTTGTCAAACATAAGCTATCTGATATCTTCTCCCATTCAGTATGTTTTCTTTTTGCTTTACAATCATTTCTGTTCTTTTAAAATTTATTTATGCAGAGAGGAACTAGGGTGTATGCCAGAGGTGTGGGGTGTGAGAGGATTCACCAGAGACAGTGGGGAGATCTACTGAAATACACTGCTGAGGAGAGCACTGGACCAGACAAGAGAGGTCTGCTGAGCCACATGGGTCAGCTCCCTGGCTAGGGATCAAACATGTCCCACTGCTGGCACTAGCTTGCTAGCACTGAGACTAACCCCTGAACCACCAGGGAGGCCCCTATAATCATTTTATTTTTATGTAGTTCCATTTGTTTAATTTTAACTTTGATTTGATCCTAGAATGATTATAATGGGAAATTCATTATTAAGAATATTTTTATTCAAAAATAATATTTAAGAGGTATTTTTCTAGTAATTACCGTAATTATTCATGTTTTATAATTCAAAGACTTTGTTGCTCCTTTTATTATATTTCTGCTATAGCTTTTCACTTCACTTATTTCAGGGCTAGTTAAATAAAGAGCAAAATATCCATTTAGGATTCTGTGAGATTTTATATATAGATATAAATCTGTTTCTATATATATTTTACTTTAATTTCATCCTGTCATTTGTACTTGTCTACATATTTTCTGTATTTTAATTTTGCCTCCCAAAATGATGGTATTACATTTAAAATTTTTCCCCAAATATGACTTTACAAAGTGAAAACAAAATATTCTTGAATCATCCCTTTCATATACCTTGTTTGGGGACTGACAATATTCATTGGAAAACAAAATAAAAGAAAAGCTGAAGCTTATCAAACTGTAATGTTACTTTGGCAAACTAAAAAACGGCTATAACTAGAATATACGGATCTTATATATGAAGCTCTCTAAAAATATATTCCAAATGTCATTGATTGAATCTGCTAACACCTAAAAGCATAAACTGCCTAAGATTAGAAGAAACCAGGCAGCATTTTAAATCCAGAGAAATACTAATCCATTATTAATTTTAAAAGGAGAAGTTTTTATGGCATTTCAAAGGATAATTCTCTGTTAAAACTTTGAGAGTGTTAGAACTGTTTAATCAGAATTTAGCATTTACTTTTGTTTATTTCAGTTAAAAACACTTACTTTTCAGTTGTTTCCCTGTTAAAGTCTGCATTGTTATGAGAACAGTGCACCTCCAGGTGAACAACTGTTATTTACTATTTCTTCACAATAAAGTTTCTGCTCTTAGTTGTTTCACTGGAGCTAATAGTAATTGTTTACCTTAACAGAACTTATTTCCCTTCATTTTATTTGCACCGTCTGTCACTATGATTCTATTTGTACAAAGTACATCTAGTTTATTGCAGTATAAATAGGCAGGCACAGAGAACACTAAGTTCAATTTAATTCAACTGAATTCAGTTAGTTTTGTATACCTTAAGTGCTCAATTAAAAATTAAAAAAAAAACCCTGAATGAATTAGTGAAGTGTAAAAATGCAAACATGAAAATTGAACCCAAATATAAAAAAATGAATGCTCTATCAGAATATTCCCTAAATATTTCAGCATATAACTATTTTGCTTTCTCTTTTTCTGTTTTTCATTCATAAGCCTCACAAAGCTTTTTCATTTTTCTTTGATGATTTAGATTGTTGAAGACCGTTGTATAGCAGTCAACTTAGTGAAGTAGCTGCAATGCAATATTGTCAAGTCACTATGCTACGTCAGTGTCAACTTGAATTTTGGGGCACCAGTAGCAAAGCAGACAGTGGGAAGAGGTCTTCAGATACTGGGCTATCTACTCGTTGAACATGATTTATGTTTATATAATCTCTGACATTATAAATTTTTTTATTTGGTAGGAGTAACTACATTATATGCAGATCTTAATCATCTATTCTTAGATCGATTGAAATCCAGTGTCTCTTCTGCCCCAATATTTTCTGCCTAGCCTGTGTTTTTATAAAATTACTAGATTCTAAATGTTTCATACACAAAAAGTGTCATGTTTTGAGCTGTTTAATTAAAGATGAAGCAAATTAATACAATTTTTCTAAATAATATTTACAGAATCTCAGACACTTCACAGGATTCTAAGATTTGATTGATGACACTTTTTCTGCCTTGTTTGTCTGATGTTCAAATTGCTCAAGATCTACGGGAGAACTGAACATTTTGTCTTGACAGAAAAATAACAACTGCAAATAACTCTTACCCTGGGTTGAGTACAGTACTTTTATAAATCTAATCTATGAACCAACTAGGGCATTTATATTCCCAATTTAGATACTGGGTCTAATAAATCTACTTTACTATTGTAGTCATACCAAATTTTGAAAGTGTTTTTCTCAGTGGTTAAGAAATTTGACTGTATTATTTGGATTATTAAGGAGATGCACCTATGACTTGATAATACATACTGTTGATAAGGCATCTTAATATCTTCTGTTGAGTTGTACAAACAGATACTTAACGTATTTGTCTGAGAAACCGAGAGATTTATTTTCTCTAAACTGATTCTTTATACTCTTTTTGTTGAGAATGCTGAAAATAAATATATTGATGTCATAGATAAAAGTCACTTAGATAACAGATTATTAAGAAAAAGTCCTTTATAGAAGAAGAATATTTGCTTTCTGATAAAATAAAGACTCATATGAAATAAGAAATCATGGATTTCTCAGGACACAAAGATTAGGACCTACAAAGTAAAAAATATTGTCTTAGCATGCTGTGAAGTTGAGTAGTACTTGGTTGTCTGGATAACAGAATATAACGAATATATCACATTGCTAAATATTTTTATGTTATTTACACTTTATATATAGTTAAAAGAGTAAGTTCCCAGCAACTCAAATTGAATTAATTTATTTTCCTATATTGGCATATTATATAATATAGCACATCTATATCAACACAAAGCAATACTTTTCTAAAAAACTGGCTATTTTCTAAATTTTCAATACATTACTGGATAGTCTTGAAATGATTAGGCAGCCATCTTTTCCCTCAGTTATATCACAATAATTTTACTTTATTCTGAGTTAGTAATACATAATTTAAATAACTTTATAAATGTACTATGTAGGTATATATGAAGTTAGCATTTTATATAATTGAACCTAGATCATTTTTTAAAACTTACCAAAGAAAATAAGAATTTTCTTATGAGTGGGAGTAAACTGGGTCTTTAATAAGAATATAAAAAATAAGAATATACTACTGTAGAAGTTATTTAGATAAGGAAGTGATATCTTTCATTTTTGGTTTTGTTTTGCTTGACTGATATGACTTTTGAATGTTTACCTTAATTTACAGTTATGGGAGAAATATGCTAGAAATCACTTTGGAATCAAAGAAATATGAAGCGTTTAAAGCATAAATTTTTCTAAAATGATTTAGGACTGCAAGACAGTTGAATGAATGTTCTTAGCAAACTATGATACTATAGAGAGGAAAAAAAAGAGATACAGAAATGCTAGGTAAATTTACTTTAATATTAAATATCTAACAAGTGGCAGAGTCAAGATTTTTACACAAGGCTGCATCCTGAGAATCAAAAGTGCTCTGGTACTCTTGTAAGAAAGATAGATCATGCATTATTCTTTGAGGTCTCCAGATAAAGAAACTCAATTTCCTTTTGTTATAATAGAGGGTATGAATATTTGTGATTATTTAACTCCTGATTTCCCCTCACCTTCCATATACTTTATACCTAGTAATATAATAATGCTATTCAAGAAAGGAAGCAAGCACATATACTTATGCATACAAACCCATCCATGTATTCTAGTGCTTTTTCATTCTTTGTTACTGCAAATACAAATTCTTTCAGCCACTCTGGTACTTAGCTTTATAGTCACTTGTTTCTGTATAGTCAGAACAACTGTCAGAAACAGTTGTTTCCACTATAGTCAGTTGCTTCTATGTTGTCAGTTGTTACCACTCTTCTAAGACAGCATTACCTTTAGAATATAATTAATTGAGTGTATTTTCTTGATACATCCTTTTATACTGAGGATACAGTAGAATCCTTTTACTTTATCATAGGAATTTTTTCTTCTGCCCTAGTAGAATGAGTCACTTAAAGGTTAGATACTAATTGTTTCTTAAGTCTTTATATTTTGTGTATTGTGGTGACCTCATTTATCCTTAAATGTTTTTATATCTTCTGTTTTTTGCTATTATAAGGTTAGCTCATCTCTGAATAGTATGTGAAAAAAGAATTAAAAGCAAAGTAGCATCTGTTAATGGGATTAATATAAGAAAGTTTAAATACACAACATAGTATTAAATATACAGTTTCTACAGAGCTCTAATCTGATCTCCTTTTTTGAAAGAAGAAAGGTGAGACTGAGCCTTCAGTGAGCTGCAGCTAGTCAACAAAACAGAGCTGGGAAACATTAGTTGATGTGGGCAGAAAAGAGAGGTTTCCCTTTTGAAAATTTTAAAACCCTGAGCACATTCAGTGGGTGCTGCCACTTAATGCATTGTCCAAGTATTTCCTGCACATCCAATTTTTATGAGAACCTTAAAAGGTTTCTAGTAGACAGTTTAATCACATTTCCTCTCACCACTTTAAGTGTGCTTCTTATATGGAGGTCATTGTCATAAAAAGGGGATTTGTTTTGTTTTTCAGTGTGCTTTTTCATTTTCACGTTTTATTTATTTTATTTATTGATTTAATTTTGGTGGGGGGAGAGCGTGGAGCTCTGGCAAATAGTTTGAATAGATAACATTTATAAATGTATGCAATTGCTTGCTTTTTGTGAAATGTGGACTATCATTAATAGATGATAAATGCATATTTTTGTAAGTATAAACTTAGTGCCACTTTCTCCCCTGTCCTCCAAAGGAATTAATGACTGAACATTAACAGATGAATGAAAGAGGACAAATTCTCATAATCCCTATGATATATATGTAGTTAGGGGAAATAATCTTTTAAAAATGGCTTCATACCTGTTTTTTGCTCATGTGTCTTTCAGTGGCCTTTATACCTGATGCACTAAATTTATAGTTGAAAGGACATAAGGAATGAAAACAGAGATTTCAAGCAGAAAAACAAGCAGTGTCCTCTAAAGGTCTCATTTTCTACCTGCAAATACTCTTTAGTTGAAGTGTTCACTGCTGGTTCACTGACAGGGCATAGGAAAGTACTAGATCAAAATTACTCTTCTTGAGAGATATTTTATAACAGAACAGTGGATGAAATAAATTTTGATCATTTTGTGAAAACTTCTCAAAATGAACTTTAAGGTCACAAATGGTCTCATAGTTTTGAATCATTGTACCCTTAGAATGAGAGCAGAATGTGAATTAGCATTACTTTAGGGAAAGTAGTTTACATCTACCTGTGATTTGAACAAAAGTTTCCACACCTACTCAGGGCTACAGCATACTATAAGGAATCTAATTCCTTATGAAAGACCATGTCTGCATTTCATATGGTGAATATTGGTTTCTTATAAATTCATCAGCCAGCAAAGACAAACATTTTCAATTTCACCAGATAACTGCAATTAATAGTATGAGAATAAAGTTGTGTTTGCTATAGGACAGGATTTTACACTGCTTTGGGAGTATGGTGGAGTGCAAAACCTCTTTAAGTAATTACAAAACTTTTTGCAGGGAACACAAAAATTCTCTGCCTCTTTATGCCCCTAAGTATGCTCTCGATGTCCCTAATTGTCAAGACTAGATAATATCCCACTCCCAGGTATCTACCTGATGAATGGAAAAACAGTGGTCCAAAGGGATATACATACTCCCATATTCATTGAATCACTATTGGCAACAGCCAAGCTACATAAACAACCTGAGGACAGAAGAGTGGGCTGAGCAGATGTGGAATATATGTGATGGAATACTACTCAGTTATTAAAAAGAGGGTATTTTTCCATTTAGGACAAAATGATGCAACTGGAGGAGCTATACTAACTGAAATAAGGCAGAAAGAGGAAGTCAAATACTCAGTGGTTTCACTCATGTGTGGAATTTAGAGAAACAAAACAAAGGTGGTTACCTTATGTTGATAATACTTGGTATTATCATGTTAAGCAATAAGTTATTATTAAAAAAAAAAGAGCAACAACAAAATACAAGCAAAAATACAAAGTAACAGACAAAAAGAAAACTAAGACAAACCCAAGAAATCTGACTGTAAGAAGAAGGCTACCTGTAAGGTATTTTGTAACTATAATTCTGATAGCATGCTTTTTAAAATTTTTTCATAAACTATATTAAAGAGGAAAGGCATTACTCTTTAGCTAAAATGTATATGGTTAAAGGTAAATACAATGAAAATATCAGAATCATGTCCTGTAACTCTGTCCAAAATATTTTTTTTTTAATTTGGAAGATGGAGTCAAGAACTTTTTTCAAACTATACATAACTGTGAAACCTGAGTTATACTTTGTCTGATACAGAGATTTTATGACTGGAAACAAAGTCTTTCCTTCCAGGTGAAGTGGCTTTAGATTTTTTTAAAGTATTTTGGGCTTTAATTACCATACCTGAAATGTGGACCTAGATGCAATGATTATAGCCATCACACTAGTTTTATCCACAGGATAAGCCAATATAAATGGTCAACCTGACTGAGTTGTCTTCCTTATGGAAGGACTTACTTTGAATCTAACTCTGGTTTTCATTTTTTAAAAAAAATTTACTTGTATTATTCTTTGTAATACAAATCACCAGTTTACTGTAAGAGCATGGTGTTTTGTATGTAAAGGTCTAGAGTCTCTGAACCTTGTACTAAATACATATATCAACTACTATCTTCATCACCGTCAATATCCACCTTGTTAAAAGAGGGGTTATTGAAGTTTCCTTTAACTTGGATAAATGTCAGAATACTTTCCTAAGTTTCATATTTTAAAAATAAGATAACTGAGACCCCACTAGCTGACCTGGCAAGACCACACAGCAAAGTGTATAGGAAACTGTTGGGAATCGATGACTCATTACTTCCAGTCTAGTATTCTTTCCATATAGTTATAAGTTCAGAGAATAAATAGTATGTGCTTTTGTGCACTAACATTTTCCCACCCCTATTCCTGTGTGGCCCACTGTGGCTAGAGGGATGTGAATTTGAATATAATTTCAATGTAATGAATTTTGTTAGTGGTGACTATTGTGGACATTTATTTTTATTTTCTAGCTAGAATATGTCTGCATTTACTAGGTTCATACATAGAATTGTATTCCTCCAAAATTCATATGTTGAATTTCTGACATCTAGTAACTCATAATTTGGAGACCACATTTTTTTTAAAGATTTATTTATTTATTTATACAAACACTAGGGTACAGGCCAGAGGTATGGGGGTGGGGGTGACAGGATAGAACAGGCAGATTGACTGAAATACACTGCTGAGCAGAGCAGTGGGTGAGGCAGGAAAGGTCTGCTGTGCCATGTGGGTCCCCTCCCCCTGCAAGCTGCAGGGGTGGAACTCATGCTGCAGGCACTGGGTTTGCTTCATAGTGCATTGTTTAACCCATTGTGCCACCAGGGCGGCCCCTGGAGACCAGATTTTTAAACAGATACTTAAGTTAGGATGGGATCTTAGAGTGAATCTTAACCTAATATTGATGGCATCCTTAAAGAAGGAGAGATTGGGATGTAGATACATGCAAACTAAGCAAGATTAAATAGAGAGTTCTTATGAGGATAGAAAGATGAAGACACTCTTATTAGTTAATGATAGATGCCCTTCCATCAGGAAGTTAATAAACATTTGTTGCTTAAACCACCCTGGGTGTGACACTTTGCTATAACAATGCTAGCAAACTAATACAGTAGACTGTTCTGAAGATTTTATCTATATCAGAGATGAAATTCAAAACTAGCGGTTTCAACTGTAGTGGAAAGGTTAAGATCTCTCCTAATGAAGATTACAAAGCTGTCCTATTGTTACACTTTCCCTTGTCCTTTGGTACCACAGAGTAAATACTTAGAAAACTCTTCATTTGGAATTGTATTGATTTTTTCTGTGTCTGTCTCTCCTAAAAGAATGTTAGTAGGCCATGTAAAGTAAGCCTGTCCCCAAGTACTTAGCACAGTAAGTACTTAGCACAATAAGCATGTGTGGGTACTTGATAAATGTTTCTGGGCTTACATAGAAACCTCTTCACAATGTTGATCTGAGTACCTCTGCTGTGTAACTGACTGCCTTGGTAGAGAAACATTCTTATAACATGATCTTTTAAACACCTCAATAATTAAATTTGTTTGGATAGTCTCCAGGAAGGGCTGAAACTCATGCCAATGTTATTATAGCAAAATTCTAGAATGGTAATTCTGGATGTTGGTTGGAGAGATCATCCTTGGTACCTAAAATTAATTAGCACAGCAATGCAACTCTTAATCCATGCAGCTTACAAGAGGAAAACCCAATTAAAGAGATATAATATTAATTAGGGAAAATAAGAAGTCTGGTTTGAGAGCCCAGTGACATAGTATGAGTTACAAGTGGGATGTGAATGAGACAGAGGGAGTAAAAGAGGGTCCTGCTCACACAGAGCAGCTTCAAACTAGTACTTTGAGATACTGGCAGGTTATTTTGAGGGTACTTCAAACAACTTTCAACTCACTGAAAGGAAAAAGAGACAGCATAAAAAGTTGGTGATTTATTCTTTTACTTCCCCTTAGACACTGCACAGTACTCAACAAAGGAAACAAAGATACTGATTCAGGGGAAACCAGTTAAGGAACACCTGCTTCCCTATTGCTCTACAAGTCAGGCAGCTGCATGTGATGCTAAACTGATGTGAGAGGTTAAACTGGTGGTTTAGAGGTTAAGTCTCAGTGCCATCATGCCTACAGCCTGAGTTTGATCCCTGAGTTTGATCTAACCTGTGTATGGTGCTTCAGACCCCTTCTGTCTTGCCAACTGCACTCCTTAGCAGTATATTTCAGAAAATCTGCCTGTTCTGCTCCCCACTTTGTCTCTGGTGAATCCTCTCACCACCCCTCTCCACACTGTTGGCCAACACCCCTGTTCCTCTACACATACACAAAAAAAAAGTGTATAAACTCTCTAGGGAACTGGATACATAGGGGAGAATCATTGGTTTAATTAATGACACTTATCTGGGAATATAAGAATTGGAAAACAAAATAGTTTTTGGAAACATATAAGTGCAACTCAGATATCATTGCTGTTTCATTCAGATGTTTATGTATAGAATGAATGGTGATTGAATTACAATATCAAGAGACAAAGGTGTATTTTAAAAATTATCATGGAAAATTGTTAGGATGATATTATATTACTATCTACATTATTCCACATTATTATATTAAACTACACTTGTATGTATAAGGAATTTGATAAAGGGGCATGTAAATAATTTTAAAAGCAATCGGATACACTATTAAGAAGGGATATTGAATGTGTCATAAGGAGAGAACTACAAAATGGACTAAACAAGGTTAAATAGAGAATCCATAAAAATTGATAGCTACCTAATTGTGTCAAGCTCAGCCTAAAAAGAACTGAAAGTTGAAGTTAAAGACTATTTTAATATGAAAAACAAACTTTTAGATTTTAGTGGGACATAGTTAAATCTTTTCATTGTGACCCGCCACTTAGAGCCCCAGAAGGAACATGCATACATTTTTTAAAAATATTAAAAGATTGTATATTAGGGAATACATGTACTGTGTATTGTAGGGGCACATATAGGACACAAATGTAAATATAAATGAAGCCTTTCAGGACATTTTATGCAAAATGAGTGATTTTCACCATTGAGGGATTTAGATTTCATAAATAATATAGCATATATGGAGAATGTTTGGAAATGATATTTTTAAATTCCTGAATGGACAGTCATCTATCTATTATAACAGTATATTTCTTAGTCCACTTAAACTATTTTAGAATAGACTACTGATAGTTGAATTAACAGAAAATAGACATGAAGTTCATTTGTAGGTGACTTATGCACTTGAGTTTTATGGCTTATATACTTTGTATTTCCTTCCTGACAATTTCAGATCATTGGCTGAGATATTTAATGTTTCTTACAAAAATTTTTGTTTATATTTGTGCCATTCATTTTTATATGCATGCTATTTGGTGAGTTTTGAAAAGTATTAAGGGCTTATGTGCTATATTCCAGGGGTGCCAGTTTATCCTGTGGGATATTGGATTCTTTTAATCCAAATCCTTACAGACTTAAATAATAATATAACTACACCAGCCAACTTCTAAATTTCTAAAACACTCTAACTCTGAGCTGTGAAAATCCTCTATTACTTAGTATGCCTGTAGTTAATTCTTTCTACTTTTTTCATATGTGCATGTTTAATGTGATTTTCTGTTCATATGTGTGTTAAGAATGTGATATTAAGCTATTTTGAGTGATAATGCACATTTCTTGATTATATTTTCATTTGTTTTTTATCAGAACATCATGAAATTTTTATAGATTTTCTGTAAATAGTTTAAATATTTGTAGAATCTTTAAGTGTCATTATGCATAGCATCAAAATGTTCACACCAAATTATGAAGAGCAGTTGACTTAGAATATATAAAAATCACATTTTTTTTACATTTTCAATTCACAGAAAGCCCGTGTTTACTTGTGTTATATATTTGCAAACATAAAATGGTAGCTAAAATACTTTAAACTAGGAATATTTTATTATACTCAGACCAGTGCTACCTGAAAGAGTAAATATTTTGTTAATCAATCCTGCTCTGTCTGTATTTGAAGACTACCTGAAACAAGATGTAAATATGTCTTAAAATATAATACTGGCAAATTGATTTGATGAAAACTAAGAAGAGTGGCTTATAAATTATAGGCATTTGTAAAGAAGCATTTCTTTTGAGAAACAGATGGCTACTTGCTCATGGGTTGTTGTCCACAAATCAGTGCAGACCCAAAGAAATTTCCAGAAGGCTTTTAAATAATACAAGTTGAAATTGGTATTGCATAAGAGAATAAGTCAGTGGTAGTCAAACACATTAAGGATAAAAAGTGTTTGTGAATAGTAGTCTTTAGGTGGCAGGATGTGAACATAGGTGGTCTCTTTACTTCTCTGATATTACTGTCTTTTCTTGGCTTCCTGTCTCTTGTGTTAATTCTGTGCCAATATAAGTGCTTGCTTTTCAAATCTGATCTTGGACTGCAAGCTCCTTTTGAGAATAAGATAAAACAGTAAGACCCAAAATCTTAAAAGTCTTTTAAAACATAAAATTATTAACTTTCATTGATACATTAAGTACAGTATGTAAACACCAGTTCATGAAGCAACAGTTTCATGAAATAGGTTGCTAATAAAAGGAAAAGTATTGTGGAAACACCTTAATTTTTTGTTGATTACTGGAATCCCTTTATGGCCTCATTTTTTAGAACAGTAGGAGAGTGCAATTGACAACAGTTGAGTTCTATAGTCTATGTCAAAAAATTTACGTTTTAATTTTTTAAACAGGTAACTTTGTGACATTGAGCCAGTTAATCAATATCTCAGTTTCTTTATCTATTAAAATAAAGATGTAGATTCCATATATTCTGTTGTAAGGTAATCATAATTAAAAGTAAAATAACACATGTGAATTACTTAGACCAATGTCTGGTACACAAAATTCAATGTTACCTATAATCATAAGTATGTGATTTGAATTTGTATATTGAAATACTCTCAATAATATAGAACTGGCTATGTTGATGGATGTGGTTATGATGGAGTCTTCATTAAAATTATAAAGTTAAAATATTTGAATCCCAAATTTTCAGATATAGCTCTTATGAAACAGAGATTACAACTAATTATTACACAATTAAAAGATATGCTGTAATTTTCTCATTTCACTTATTCTCTGTAATCAAGTTTTGGCACATATAATTAGTTCTCAATCATGTGCCAGTTGTACAATTGTTTGTGTGTATTAACCAGGCATAGCATATCTTAAACATTAATTCTATGAATACTAAAAATTTGCATGATCACACCCTATTCTACTCTTCAGATAATATGCATACAACAAGTTATCTACTCATCAGTTAATTAATCTTTTTAGATTTCTGCATAGACTTTTAGTTTTTTAATCGTGAGCTATTAGCTATGTTATAGCTTCAATTTCTTTCTTGAGCATAAATATTCTAATCTCTTCATACTCTAGAGATGTTAGGAGAAATTTAGATAATATGTAACTAAAAATTGATAAACATACTATTCTATTTATTTCTAAACATTTAATGAGTTTTTTAATGTGAAAAATGAGTTAGAAAAACATTACTATTGCCAACAAGTTATTTTTGGTAGTGTTATTCTTTTTTCATGGGGAATAGAAATTAGATGTATTTTGATAGACTGGATCACTTGAACAAGCCCTGCACTATGAAACTGAGGAATGTCAGCTTGCTCATATCTAATTCAAGAGTGGCAAATTAGAATTATCTGCAGCACTAGCAATATGAACAGATTGCATTATAAATCATCATATCATTGACAGACAATTACATGTAAAACTTTCCAAGCATGAGGCTGTAGCAATGTTTGCCCACCAACAAAGTTATTCAAGCCAAAAGCTCAGCGAGGATGTGAACATAAGGAAGTTACCACTGGGTGAGTTGTTGGAATTAATATCTCCTAATACCTTCCTCCTACACATTTTCTGGAGAATAATGAAAATTTAAGTTAGAAAACATCTATTAGTTCTCATTTAGTGTGCTCTCCTGCCCATTCAGAAACTGTTCAAATAGACTATATTTTTTAGTTACGTGGGAAATAAAGTCTTTATATAAGAAAAGCAGAGAAGCAGTTCTGGAGATGAAGAAGAAATAGTTGAATTTTCTTTTAAATTAGAATGTAACATTTGGCATTAATGACTAGATATATAGAAAATATTAAAAATATTTGGGTAAATATTTAATTGATATTTTTACTTATAAGCTAGCATCATTTTTAATTTTTACAGCGTTATTTAAAAAGCTCTTTGTTAATCACAGAGTGAGTGTGATGAATTGAAGAGATGGTCAAATACTGGTGTTATTATATATGAGACAAATTAACCCAAGTGGTAAGTCATCTCAAGGTTTAGTTGACAAAGTTTATAAGCCATTTTCAAAATTTATATATTTTCTCATAATAGTAATAGCAAATCATGTAGCAAATTTTAGGTTTAATTGTACTACAAATACAATTTTTGAATAATTTATGAAAACTGCTACCTGAGTACAACAACCTTAGTGCATTTAAAGACATTTTATTTATTTATTTTTTTTAGTTTTTTAAAGATTTTATTTATTTATGCATATAAGAACTAGGGTACAGGTTAAAAGTGCAGCAGGGGAGGGTGAGAGGATTCCTCAGAGATGGAGTGGGGAGCAGAACATGCAGATTGACTGAAATACGCTACTGAGGGTAGCAGTGGGTGAGACAGGAGAGGGTCTGCTGCACCTTGTGGGTCAGCTCCCTGGATGGGGACCAAATTCATGCCACAGTGGCTGGTGATGGCTTGATGGCACTAAGACTCTAACCACTGCACCACCAGAGAGATCCCCATTTTAAGTGAGTGTTAGAAGTATCACTATCAGACTAATTTTGTGTATTTCCCCAGAAGTTTTGCTAACTGCCCAACACAGCTTCATTGGACTGAAATATAGGGATCATTCACATAACAACATACACTGTATTGCTATTTTCTGTATATGTCTTCTTCTCCTGAGATCTGAGATTTTATGAGATATAACAGGATTTCATTTTCAAGAAAAAAAAATCCATTCTGGGGCAAGGCCTCTGTCTCTTTGAATTTTGCACATTTTTGCCATCTCTGTGTGGGGTTTCTTCAAGTAATCTGGTTTCTTCTCATATCCCAGATGTAAACAGGTTAGGTTTATCAGTGTGTCTTTTTTTTTTAAGATTCATTTATTTATACTTACAAGAACTGGGGTACAAGCTGGAAGTGTGGGGGTTGAGAGAAATCACCAGGGACAGTGTGTGGAGCAGAACAGTCTGATCTACTGAAATACACTGCTGAGGAGAGCAGTGGGGAGACAGGAGAGATCTTCTGTGCCTTGTGGGTCACTTCCCTGGCCAGGGAATTGAACTCACACTGCAGTTGCTACGGATACTTCATAGTGCAGTGCTTAAACCTTTGTGCTTCCAAGGAGGTCTCTATTGGTTTGCCTTAATTATCCCATCTGAGTGTGTGTAGGTGTATTGCATCCTGCAGTAGAAGGATGACCATCCATATTGTTCCCCAACTGATACCCTGTACAGGAGGAGCTTTCGCCTCCCACAGTCTGTTTTGAAATAAAGTGGATGGGGAAATGAATGAATGAATACAAAGTATCGTTTAATAGTAGAAGTGTTTTGCGCCTTTATTTAGAAATTGGTTGTAATCAGAAATATGCCACGGGAATTTAACTCTTAATTATATCAATTAATGCATGGTAAAGTGATTTTGTTATAAATCGTTTTGCTTAAAGTCAATTTCCAAGAACATATCACAGATGTTCAGTGAGCACTTACTGTATGTGATTTAATCTTTTCAGTTCTTCTGATAGGTTTGAATGTGTGCTTTCCTCCTCTTTATGTAAAACAATATATTTATGTCATGTAAGTTTATTCGTGTGATAAATTTTAGTTCTGTTAAGTCTTCAACAGAAATTGACTTTGTTTTGGTAAAACAAACATTACTTATTTAGTATGAGAGAGCCAGATGCAATAAATATAACACTTGATGCTAGTTTTGTCTACTGGATAAGACACAGAACGTGTTCAAGGTGACTGAGTTGTATGCCTAATAAAGGGGATTTTTTTCTGACTCAAATCCTGCTTTTTATCTTCAGAATATCTTATTTTTATATAAATAAAACCTCTGATTTAATGATTATGATTATTAAAGGTAGTAAAGAAAATCAAATTTGAAATGCTGTCCAGTATTCCTAATATATTTATTTTGAGAAATATCAATTATCTAAAGCCTTTTAACTGACATTTTTTGATTTACCAGGAATTTTCCGGTATAAATTACCCATTCTAGAATTTCTTTTTCAAGTAAAGAACTTCACAAGCTGAGCTAAAAACTTGCACCAGTTTATCAAGTATATAGTTTAGGGTCTCTATGCATACTGAAATCCAGGACAAAAGTTCATCAGTCTGACTCAAAGAGAAAGCCTATATTACTAAACTCTGAGATTCACTTTTAGATACTATTTAAATACATGCATGACTTACAGATTCCCACAATAACTGTATAATCTAGCTTACCATAATTGTTGAGTCATTTTTATATGAAGATACATTTTTTAAAAAACTGGTGGACACATAAAAACATTCAGGAGGTTATTGTTTTAGGATGCTTTTGATTTTGAAAAGGAATTTTTTTGTTCTGAAAATTATGGCTCACTAGAAACAGGAATTCACTCAATAGAATTGATTTGGAATACAAATGTTACATAATTTTCAATATATCCATGTTACTCAAGTGCAGAAAGCTGCGTGATTTTACATTACATGGGTTGAGGATAGACGATCTGTATTTTGTTTCTGCTTCAACAACTCCCTATTAAAAAAAATGATGAATTGTGAGGTGGTTACAGGCTTTAATTTTTTGATTGAATGAAGGGATGGGTTGTATTTATAGAAGGTCATTCAGCTCCTTTGGGGAAAGTTATTAATATAAAAAATTATGTGCTGAGGTAAACCACCTCAATCAGACATGAAATTCATCATTCAGGACTTGTTTAGGGACATGCAAAATACACTGTAAATCGAGTGTCTTCCTTTCAAGTAGATTAATGGTGCATCTCAGGGATCTTCAGAAATTTGTGATGAGTCCTGAATATTAGTGACTATCAGAATGTAGTTAATTTTTCTTTTATTTACCTCAAAACCAAAATCAATTTGGGGAACTCCTTTCATTCTTGTTCTGCATATCTTGCTTAAAAACTGGGGAAAAAAATCTCTGTTCCTCTCATCCTTCAATAAAAGTTAAAAGTACAAAATTTAAAATATGTGTGTTCATTAAGCCAAGTATCTCAGCAGGCAGGGTTGTACACACACACACACACACACAAATGCATATAGTGTTTAAATGCCAAGCATATGTCTTTCTGAACAATAGCATTGTGATGTTTAGTTTTGGAATGATGTAGAAGGATCACAGCGTATGATTTAAATTAGTTAAGATGTAGTAATGTTATTAATTATATGAATATGTTAAATAAATGAAAAAAAAACATTGAAAAGCAGTGCCCTAATTGATTATTTTTAAAAATAAATCAATGCTAGTTTTTAAAGTTAAAAAGGAATATAGAAATGTTATATATGATTGAACATTTTAATATTAATTAACAGAATCCAATCTTTGTATTACCCCTTATACTTTTCAATTTATTTCACATCTAATAATTCCATTAAAACTTCATCACCACCTTTCCTGAAAAAGTAGGACAGAGATTGTTATCCCCATAGGGACATAACCACTCACTGCTAGTTTTACAGAAAAACAATGCTTTTTACACTGGAGTGTACTGAGGACTGTGCTTGCATGGAACCTGTCTGAAAGAAACAATCGCAAATATACAGTGCTTCAATCAGCTCTGAGAGGTCTATGGAGTCAGTGAATGCTAATTTTTTTTTTTTTTAAGATTTATTTATTTATGCATACAAGAGCTGGGGTACAGGCCAGAGGTGTGGGGGGTGGGGTGAGAGGATTCACCACAGAGAGCGTGGAGCAGAACAGGCAGATCAACAGAAGTACACTGCTGAGGGGAGCAGCGGGCACAGCAGGAGAGGTCTGCCGCACCATGTGGGTACCTTCCCCTGCCGGCAGCAGGGATCAAACTCCTGCTGCAGTGGCTGCGGTTTGCTTCATAGTGTGTTGCTTAACCCACTGCGCCACCGGGGAGGCCCAGTGTATGCTAATTTAATGTGTGCTTCTGAAGCAGATTTTGGAATTTAAAATACTGAATATTTTTATTCAAAACTAATCTTAAGAGTCCAGTACTTGCTAGAAAGTACATAGCAGTTGGACACCAAGTGGAACACACATACACACACATGCACACACAAAATTTTCTAGAGAAGCTATGTCAACACATTTGAGGAAGAAGGGCTAACCAATGATTTGGACTTTAGACAAGTTGGTTTTATGAAGTGTGAAGGAATACTAGATGGAACATTTATCAAACATTTAAAAATGTGGAAGCATAGCAGAATAGTTTATTCTGAAGCATTAAATTTGCTGTTATTATTTATAAGTGTATGGGAGATAATTAATATATGGGACTGCTATCCAAGAATATAGACTTGAGAAATGCCAAAAGCATCAAGGATGCTTCTAATAGGAAAGGAACTGACAATACAGTGAAAATGAAAAGAGCTGTTGAGAAGTGGCAAGACTAGTATTATGTAAGAAAAGGAAAAGAAAGAAGAGTGATAGTTTTTCTGGAGTAATCTTTTTTCAAGTGTTAAGGAGGCTGAGTTATAATGGAGAAGTAAAGAGGCTGAAAATTCCTAAGTGTATCATGATAGAAATAGTGGAAAATAGAAGGTTGAAAATACCAGCAGCGTTAGATTAATAGGTAAATTCATTTTACTATGCTCAAAAACTATCCTCATAAATCTTCTACAAGGGAAGTGCCAAAATTATCTCATTATTTAGGTTTAAATGCATTTAGCATGTCAGGAGTACTTAGTGGTCTTAATCATGACAATATGGAAATAATGGGACATTGATTTGATACTTGGGTACATACTACTTCTTTACTTACTTTTCAAAATGAAAATTGGTAAAAGTTATTAATATAGCAATTTATTAAAAATGTTAAAATGGTAAATTAAGACACATTCTTTTTTGTTTTCCTCTTATAAAACTGAATTTGGAAATTTGTCTTCTTTTACTATCCTGTACTGCAGAATAGTAAATAGCATAAAACATAATTTGAAAAGGTAGTCTTAATACAGTCGTATATACAATTATAAAAAGTTAAGGAAGATACTTTCTACAGTTACATTGAAATAGAGATCTGGAATCCAAGGAAAGAAATTTGAGAATGCTGAGTCTTGTCAAAGTGGAACACAGAATGATACAGCAGACACTTGTGCTGTGCCTCATTTGTCTCTCTGTCCTTCCCTCTCTGCTTCTGGCCATGTCTCTTTTTCTCCTTCTTTATTCTGTTTTCACTTAGGCCATTGCTGAGTCCCCATAGACTCCAACCCTTCAATTTCAACTTTATCACCTAACAGAGACTTTTTTTTTCTTCCTCTTAGTTTAAATTTCCATGGGGAAGAAGAACTCATCATAAGCATAGCCATATACATCAGTTTTACATAAGATATTGGGCATTTCAGATTCTGCTTGAAATGACTACATTCTTTCCTAAAGTTCATGTGGACAGAGGAGTAGGAATGAGACAAAGGAGATTGTTGGGATAAAAGATATATACAAGTCAGGAGACTTGTATATAGCAGGGGGAGGTATATGTAAATATGTATATATTATATATAATATGAAAATTAAATGGTAACACTTTAAGCTTACAGAATTATTCATATAAATAAACAAAATTATTGCTCTGGAGGTATTTTAGTAAGAAAATATTACTATTACTGTGTGTTTTTAATCTTGAATGAAATTAAAAGGGATCTTCCGGCAAATTCTATCTTACATAAAGTTTTTATGAAATTCTCACACCACATATCTGTTACTTCCTTTCCATACACTTATTTGCATTGAATTATAATGAATAACTATCATAAAAACAAATAATATGTCAACACATTTATTTGACCAGAACCCTCTCGAGATAATGTCTGAATTCTCATCAAGACTGTAGTGATTAGAGTTTCTGATTATGATAATCAAATAACTCATTAGTGATTATGGTTGATAAAAGATTTAAAATATTAAATGTCTCTACAATGTAGTGAATCATTTGTCTCAGGTTTTTGAATGATGGAGGGAACTGAAAAAATAATATATTATTGTGTACCAGTAAAATATTTGTAAGGTAAGGATACCCTACTTTTACATGCCACACTTTCCGAAAGGCCTAATTTCGTTGCAGTTCATTATAAAGTGACTTCTGTTTATACATGAAGAATAAATTAAGCAAAAGTTATTGTCTTGTCCAACTTGATATCAAATGAGTGAATAAAATTTCAAGTAAATGTAGATTTTTTTAGTGGATGCTCAGTACATGAAGTAGGCGATTGAAATAAAGGAGAGTAGTGATTTTATTTTTCAAAGAAAGCTTTTTTACAAGCTGTTTCCGTTTAATGAGCAGCAGAAATAACTTTTTGTTATCTTTCAAGTGTACTTTCTATGGCTTGTTTAAAACTTAGTAAATACTTGCTGAATGTGCCCTTTATTAGGTATATGTATGTATATGGATTTTCCTCCCTTAGGCAAAACTTGCTTATTGTGTTTAGCTATTTATTTTAATAAGACTGTGGGCAAATTCCTAGACTGTGTGCTTTTGAGAGCTCACTAGGAATGAGGTTAGAATGAATGTTCTGTTTTGAGAAGATATACACAATGCCAATTAGCTTAAGAGCACAAAATACAAGTTGGTAAAATTTAGTCAAGCCTTGCTCACAACAAACTGTTAACACAAAAGTCTCTTAACTATACAGATAGTTTAAATACATAGTTGCTATTTTTTGACCTTTAGTTTTGGCCGAATTCAAAAACATATTTGTGGTATTATTTGCCTTTAAGTTTACCAGACCCTTCTTTTTAGTTTATGTTCTGTAATCTCTCATCAGCCTGTTCAGTCTTCTAGATTCTGAGCAAGGGATATTTCATGTAGAATTGAAAAGGTGTGTTATTAACACATTTGAATATTGAGTCAAGCAGATGGTTTCTTAAGATTTGGTAATAAGTCCCTTCTAGGAAGATTTTTTTTTTCCTCCTATTAAATTGAATGGCCATCTGGACTGAATGAACTAGAGGTTTAAATCTGTACTATGCATGGGTCTTTGTTACTAGCTCTTGCATGGCAATGATCTGGCAATCTGTGAAAACATTAATAAAATCAGTTCCTTTAAACTCTGTAAACCTTTAATTCTAAATATAGGATTAAAATAGCTGCATTTCTCTTTATTATATTAAAATAATTTCTACCCTATGTCAACTAAACAGAATAAAATACATTATACATTGATCTCTAAGTATATGATGTGGGCTGGTCAGTCTCTGTGCCTTAATTTCCCCAGCAGTAATAAAGGTTGTGAAAAGAATCTCTAGCATCTCTTTCAACATATCACTCAATGAGTCTGTCAAATATGACTTTACCCAAAGGAAAGGGAATTGCTACAAATCCTTACTTGCCAGCACAACTTTAAAGCCCAAATTCCAAGTTCTTAATGTGTTGCAGTGCTACAGAGGGGGATGAAAAAACAACCTAATAGAACTTAAAAAGAGCAAAGGCTGAAAGAAAGGCAAAGAGGGATTCAGAGCAACCGAGCTCAGTGTCAGGGGTATGAATCATACTTACTCAGTTTTCCCATTTCTTTTCATGTTGAGTCTCAAAAGATGTCAGCTACCTTATCTGATTTCTCATCTCTGCTTCTACACACATACACACTCACATGCACCAGGCAGGCTCCTATCCCTGACAAATTGGAGAAATGCTATGTTTTGTTTTTGAGCGAGTGTGCTCCATAGCTGTTTGGGTTATTTCAGAACATTGTAGATTGTAAGATAAATTTAAACAATAACTTGGCATAGTGATGTACAAAAACCAACACACGTTAGTGTGGATGGTCTCATTCTCTGTTTATCTTAAGTCTCTTGGCAATAAAAATGTTAAGAAACAGATATCCAGTGAATAGTCTGAATGTCTGAATAGTCTAGTAGAATTAACTTTCTTTCCTTCACTGAAGGGGAATGAAAAAGCCTCCTCATTCTTGTCATTTCCTTATCATCTGATATTGAATAAAAAATCTGCTGTAAAGAAAAAAAAATCTGTAAAATAGCTTCAAATAAAGCATTCTATATAAGACCACAAAAACCTATGTTCCAATAGTACTGAATTTTATGTAGAGGCTATAATAATGTGTGTGCGCTTTTTTCCTAGATTTTTTTTCCCAGAAATTGTATATTACGTTTGGAAGTGCATTTATTTTATTAGTATTATTAAAATGAAAAGAATGTTTTATATAACATTCTCTCTATATTTTTTAATCACCTTTAAATGTTGTACCCTTCCACCATTTCATAAAAACTTTCATGACCTTAAATGTTAACACTTGTTTTCTTTGAGTAAATATATTTCTTTTAATATCATTGTAGGACAAAATATGTTATTCTCTAACAAGTATGTCTTCTGTATTCTTTTGAAGAATGGTGTGTAAGGAAAAACAACATAAATATCCTTCATTTACTCCTGTTTTTAGATTTTATTCTTTTTCCCCTCCATTTTGTGATATTTACATATGTTGCTAGATACATTTAGGAGATGTAGAAAGTTCATTAAAATGTCATATTTATTTATTTTAATGTCCACATTTAATATGTTGTCATCTCTTTGAGAATAAGAATTATTTTTATTTGTATTATTTTAACTAACTTAGCAAAATTAATTTTGATGTTTAGAAATCTTTGTTAAATGAATCAAATGTTTATTTTGGAGAGTCTTCATAAAAGCTACAGCATTTTTAATGTCCTTTTTGAAGAGAATACCATGCTTTAAACATATTTCCTCCTCAAAAAAGACATTTCTCAGTGATGCTGTATATTACTATGCACATTCAAAGAGGAAGGCTGTTTCTGTAATCTATTTCTGCTTCATTTTTATGCTGCTTTTCACCAGGGGACTAGCTCTGTATGGATAAATTAGAAAAGTGCTAGTGTTTTACAGCGTCATCTAGTACTAGGGCTCTCTGACCTGAGGATTAAAAGAGAAACAGTGAAGTGATGTCACTGAAGTTATATTAGTTTGGTGTTTATAGACAAAGAAAGTAATTCAAAATATGAACTTCATTAGCATTGACTATGTCTAGCAAGATTTCTTTATTTGTTGAAGTATATTTCTTCAGGAACTCTAAGCCCAAACCTGTAAGGAAAACTATTTTTAAGACCTTGAAAGTGGTCATGTTTCTCATGTAATGCATTTTGTTCCAAAAATACAGAGAACTTTAAATTTTAGAGTAGATTTTTAAACTTTAGTATTGTAACAACTACAGACATACTGAAGTTTTTCCATACACATTTGCTATCATCAGTTTCCTCAGTTTGGCTCTCCATACTCTAATTATGTTATTTTATTATTTTTTTATTGAAGTAACATTGGTTTACAACATTGTATATGATTTAGATATATACGATCACACTCTTACGGAGTATGTATTTGATGTACTAGTCCTTTTCCTGATAAGTGGAGGTGTCATTAATGAATATAAAACCCTTGATTGTGATCTTTATCTCACCATGAATAAATATTTGTATATACACTATGAGAGCTACATTTATAAGTTGCTTTTAATAGAGTGAGACACATTGTCAATGTTTCCAGCAAGAACAAATGGTTATGAACAAAACAATGGTAAAATTTAGCTTTCTTGCAATACCTTTCCCAGTTAAATTATTTACACTATTTTACATGGAACTAAGTTTAAATATTGATATTTGGAAAATTTCAAAGTATTATAATTATTATCAAATGTATTTCACCCTAAACTTTAGATACATTTGCACTAACATTTGGTGTTTTTGTTTTACCATATACCATTTTTGGAATACCATAGTATATGGATTATTATAGCTCACTTATTAATAAATATTTATATAATACATATATTATTTGTAAATGGTAAAATTGTTTAGAATATACATATATATATTAGTGTAATATTGATGACAACAAAGTGTAATAAATAAATATACCTTGATAATTCTTGGGCAATGCAGGTGTTAGTAGCCTGACCCTTCTACCTTTGAAAATCCAAGCATAACTTTTGACTTCCCTAAATCTTAACTATTAATAGTCTGCTGTTGATGGAAAACTGTCAATAACATAAGCAGTCCATTAACACGTATATTTTATATTGAACATTCATTAAGTGACCATGCATCCTCCCATAAGTCTTCATTACTGTCATCATTTTCATGTTGAATATGATGATGAGGAAGGCAAAGATGGGGAGCCAGTTTTGCTGTTTCAGACTTGGTAGAGGCAAGTCTCTTTACCCAGTTCAATCGGCAATAATACAAAATATGCATCCTCAAATTCCCATGAACATTCTAAAACAGGACCTTTCCTCTTTTCTTTGGAATTCTGAAACTACTTTTATCAATCTATTTTTATTTTGTTGAGAAAATTTTACTTTTTCTTCTCAAGGTATAAATATAATTATGCAATTATATTTTAAAATCTAAGGAATTTTTAAGCAGCAAGAAATACAAATAAACTGTAAAACAGTTGTCAAAGAAAAATATTTTATGAATAAGCCTGATTAAATGTCTTTTATTGTATTCCTTGGAATATATTTAGACAAAACATAGCATCTTTCCTCAAGTGTCTGTGGAGCTACAAAACCCAGCATCACTTTCATCCATTTATTTAAAATACAGAGTTAAGTTGCAAGGTGCACTACCGACTGGCATTAATAGGGCTTTACCCAAGCAATATAACATGTAATCCTTTTGTAATTTAAAACCTTTTAATGTATTATTGCTCTTCTGAAATGGCTTTACGGTAAGGTAATAATACAAGGAGGGGGCTAGTGGAGAAGTTGTAAAGTATAGAACATTAGTGTTTTAAGTATACTTCCTGAAGAATTTTATTTCTATGCATGCCCATAGCAAGTGGGTCAAAAGAGGTGTATATTATTCTAATGTAATATCCATGAACCATTTAAGCAAAATGCTGTGATGTGCATAGAGTAGCTATTATTTGATATCTTTATAAGGGTAGTTTTGAGTTGTTCTTCTGTGGTGAGTAATGACCTGCAATTGTATCCACTTTTTCAATAATAAGTTAGAGAGCTTGGTAGTAATCACTTACAAAGGAATTTATAGATGGATATAGGAAAATTTGTAGGCCCATCCATAAATTTATTTATTTAGTGAAATTGTGCTCAACTGGATTATTTAGCACCCCAACATTGCCTCTTGGAGGAACCTTTGACACATTTAATTGATCAGTTCATTAGTTGGTAATGTTAGTACAGCTTTAGAGGGAATCTGCTGAGTGATTTTGACATTAGATACCGTTTACTTATTCATAATTGAATTATGTGAAATTTTACAAGTTTACAAAATTATTTTTTTTCTCTCCTCCCTGCTTAAATATTTTCACTGAGATAAGAAACAAAATTTAGCCTAATGTAACCCTCCAAAAAAAAAACAAATTTGGAAAATACCTTTCTCATTATTTATCTCTATTTCTCCATTTGAGATTAGGTGCTTAAGAAAGGCTTTGGAAGTCATTGAATAGAGAGAAAATCAGCTGAACAAGCATGCTCAGGAAATGGACAATATTATGGAGTTGCTAAAACTTTATTGTAATCAGATATATTTATGGCAAAAGATTGCTTTCAAGTACCACTTAAGTAATAAAACATTGAATGAAAGCAATTTCTTGGTTATATTACTTGGCACCTACACAATTTATTAAATTGTTTCAATTGTTTGAAAAATGTTAGTCTACTTATCGTAGAGTACATAGAATTTTTGGACTAGCATGTGACAAAGGAATTCATAGACCAACAAAATAATATGATATTTTATCTGATACTTCAGTTTGAACCACTTATTGCATATTCTTAGACTTAGTTTTTATTTTTCAAATCTTTTTTTAATTTAGCTGTATTAATAATTTCCCTTGCTATAATGTATTCCTAGTGTCTTAATTATTTTAGAGGGAATTAATTCCATTTAGCATACCATAAAATAGTAAACTGAGGTAAATATTATAGTAATGCTTTGAAGTGACCTACTTGGTGTATATACACAGTAAAATATTATTCAGTTGTAAGTAAAAGGAAGAAATCTTGCCATTTGATTCAACATAAGTCAAGGGAAAAAGAAGAATACCAGATGATTCCACACATGTGTGGATTATAGAGAAACAAACAAAATAAAAGGCAAAAGTAAACTAAAACAAACCCTAGATATCTAACTCCAGAATTGAGGCTACCAGTGAGATAGGATTGATATGGGGAGAAAAGGGGAGAAGAGAAAAATGGACTATGGTAGAGGATTATTAGTGCCTTGGTGGTGGATACTATGTTCAAATATGAACATCAAATATGATGAAGAGGTGTGGGCAATGCTCCTAAATCATATACTGTGTTGTAAACCAACACTACCTAAGTGAAAAAAAAAAATGCAATTAAAACATAGTGATCTACTTGCAACAACAAAATACACACTAAGAAAAACATCTTTGTCTATTAGTTTTACTTGATTACAGAAAAATGTATCAGCTCTATTTATTGACTTGTACAAAAGACTATGTGAAACCTGCTTTTGTTTTTTCGTACACCCTACCTGTAAGAAACTCATCACATTTTTCACTGAGAGAGAATAACTACCTCCATCTGCTAGTGTATTGGTAAACCTGGATTAAAAATGGAAACACTTTTTGGAACAGAGGAGAAAGTGCTACTGAGGAAAAGAAGAGGAATCCTTAAGATGTCAAGAATTGACAAGCATTTGTAAATGAAAGGAGATCTGAATTGAACACTGGAAAATGGTGGAGGAGAATTTAAATAAAGTGAGCAAGTTATTGTTTAGTTCAAGGAGTGTTGAAGCAGATCCCAGTCAACTTGCATACCAATGGGATCTGTTGCTCTGGAAGACCCAAAAGGTGGTTTTGGTAAATCTTCCTGGGTAGGGAAATGTTGCTGGGCCTAGAGTTGAACAGGAGCTAATCGATTGCTGTGTTAGGCAAATTCAGATTTGCTTTATTGCTCCAGGGAGTTGTTCCCTTCCTGATAGCTAATCCCACTGTTTTTTTTTCACATTTTCTATTGCACCTATTCTCAAAATGGTACTAATGCCTATATCTTTGAGATAACATTTGTCATACAAAATGTAGACTGTGAGAGTACAAAATTCATAATGAATTTGTTGGGAATGGATCACACACACACACATACACACAAGGAAAGACTGAGCAATAGTGATTTCAAAAAAGAGAAGCAAAACAACCTAGGTGACTATAAGTCATTGTAAAAATCTTGCATTTATTCATTTATCCTTTGATTCCACTTAAAATTTTCACTTAAAATATTTATAAACTACCTAGCAGTGCTGCAAGCATTGCATTATGTCCTGAAGATAAATTGTCAACAGGCAGATCCTCTCCCCTTGTGAAGGAAAGAAAACAAATCTGTATCTAAAGAATGTGGAGAAAGATTTTTAAGCTGAAGTGTGATAGTAGAAAAAAACCAGCATAAACCTCATTTAGCTTTATTAATTTCTGCTCAAAAGGGGAGGATTGACCTTGGGCTAATCAGAAGGGACCTAAAAATCATGTGATAACTTTACTTCTGAAAATGTACAATTTGAAGATTTCATGGGTTATAAAGGCCTTTCAAAACCATTATCAACAATCTTGTGGAGAAAAACATAGCAGATTTTTAACAAACCTATGCTAATTCTTTCTGTATATGCTCATTCATTTTCAGGTATTGGTAAAAGTAAAAAGTAAAAACAGATAAGCACAAAACCTACATTCCTGGAACCCCAACTTAATAAATGAAAATATGATGTCTATCTCTGTCTCCAATTTTTAAAGAGAAAAAAATCCAAAAAACAGAGGCAATATTTTTTTTAAAAAACTACACTCCATGTATAACTAAGGTACTTTTGACATTTCTTTTGAACCCTTTTAAGTTCCACATTTTTCTCATTCCACATTTGTAATCTCTACATTAAAATTGATATGTATTCTTGCTGTCTGTATTTCTATTATTTGATTAGGCATTTCTATATTTGGTTTTTATTTTTTAAGATTTTATTTATGCATATAAGAGCTGGGGTACAGATCAGAGTCCATGAAGGTGAGAGGATTCACCAGAGACAGAGCCAGCAACAGAATAGGCAGACTGACTGAAACACACTGCTGATGGGAGCAACGGGCGACTGTCTGCTGTGCCATGTGGGTCCCCTCCCTGGCTGGCAGCAGGGATTGAACTCTTGCTGCCATGACTGTGGTTTGCTTCATAGTGTGTTACTTAACCCACTGCTCCACCAGGGAGGCCCTATATTTGGTTTTAAACATTATTGATTGCCTTTTAATTTTAAGTGAAAGTATAAACCAAGTTGAATGCCTAGGTATTCATCAAAGTCTGATGAAAATTTTGCTTGCTATCTAATTAAATTAGAGGCCTCCCTGGTGGTGCAAAGGGTTAAGTCTGAGCACTGTGAAGCTGTCTGCAGCTACTGTAGCACCAGTTCAATCCTGGTTAGGGAGCTAACCCATATAGCATAGCAGAGCTCTTCTGTCTCACTCACTGCTCCCTTCAGCAGTATATTTCAGTTATTCCACCTGTTTTGTTCCCCACTCTGTCTCTGGTGAATCCTCTTCCCGCCAACCCCTGCACCTCTTGCATGCATAAATGAATACATCTTTTTAAAAAAATTAATGATGACAGGAAAATAGTCAATGTAAAAAGATAAAGATCATCAGGAAGAAGCCTAAGTTTCAGGACTTTAAATGATTATAACAAACTAAAATATGATAAAAACCTACAGTATGAGTCCCTGGAAACATACATGCATTTTAATAGTTTCTCAAAATACTCATGTATGTGCATATTTAGAACTGTTCTGTTAAGTTCTTTCTTTGTTCCTATATCTGATAAAGTATTTTAATGGCAGGAGTCACTGGAGAACATACTTTCTAAGAAAGTACTCAGGTCTCATTTTCTTTTAGCAACACCAATAGTTAAATAATTCCAGAAAGAAGTACAAGAATGGAACAGGAGAAGAGAAAACCCTGAATGTGTGGTGTCTTGGAAGCTCTTGGCATAAAATGTTCCCAGGAAGAAGCTTTGTCAGGGTGTCTAGTGAGATGGGAACTGAGAACTCCTCTTTCTATCACTGATGGGAAAATCATGGTTCCCTCATGATAATGCAGATTTAATGGGATGGGTGCAGTGAAAACCTGCTACATTTTGGATCTTCAAAAGAATAGATGGAGAGAAGTTGAAGGCACAAGTACAGAATTATTTTTGTGTGTTTATGATGTTCTATTACTTGTGTTTTATTGGACTAACATTGGTGTGAAGCATTGAATGTGTTTCAGGTGTACAGCTTTATAGCTCAGCACTTGTATGTACTAACTAAACAATTCTTTAAAATACATTATTTTCTAACAATGAGAATATCTAACTAAACTTTAGTGATTTTTTTTTAATCAAATGTTTTAAGGATGTTCTGCAGTCCTTCCTAAAAGAAATCCTTAGTTATATAAAAATTGGTAGAAATAGAATGTTCAGTGGGAGGTTTTAACAAATAGTATTGTTATTTAATGAAAACTTTAGCACAAAAATACAAGGCTACTGCCTGTATAATGATTGCACAAAATTTATAACAATACCATTGATTTTTAGCAAATAACCTTGATTTTATAAGAAGGTAGGAGGAGTAATAGAATAACAGGGCACATTGCTGCTAGTATAAATTGGGTGCAAAATGTAAAGAACCCTTTTTTAAACAAGGAAAACAACTATGTCATATTTGTGGTTATGTTATTTTTCATGAATCTTTTGTTGCTTTGCTTGCTATTGATACTTTTCTCTTGATATGATGCCCATAAAGGACATTTTAGGGATTTATGTAAAAAAATGAAAGAATTAATATTCTATATTATGAGGCAAGTTTGAATAGGCAGTGAATGACAATTTCCCAAGAAGTATAATTTGTGTTTGAAAGCAAGATTTACACACATTTCAAAATATAGGCTATTAATTGTGTACAATGACAAAAACACTAGATGGATTTTATACTATAAAAACAAATGCATTTATGGTGATTTCCATTTAGTTATTGTTGTTATTGGACTTTGGACCTCTCAAGTTTGATTATATATCTACCCTGCAATATTAAATCTGATTTATCAAATTGATCTTAACCATAATTTCATATATAGCTATTTATATCAAATTTAGCAAATAGAAAATTTTTCATTGGGTGAAATCTGGAGACTTTTATAATAAATCTTTCCATATCAGGCTGCGACTCTCCCTGAAATAGAAACTTGTTAGAAAGGGTTCATAGTGATTAAATTGTTTTTCCCTTAAAATCTTGTTTCCTTCAAGTTTCAGCTATTTATAATATTTGATCTCAAAATATTATTTAGTGCTATTTCTCCCTGGTTTTTTTACTGTGATTCATAGATTTGTAATTCCCAGAGGCTATTTATATCATAACACTCAACAATTTTTAAAAACAAGGAACTAACAAATTTAAACTTATCCTTTAATGCCATTCACTGTTCTGTAAACAGAGATGCTAGAGAATTAGACACAGGGGAGACTGAAGGGTGCAATCTTGTTGAGATAGAGTGACTTACCTGTGTCACTCCCCTAGTGTAAAATGCACTCATTTTATTTACATTATATTTTCCTAAGGGAGTTGAAGAGAAGAAATGATGATTGAATCTCACCCTTGGCACCACCACTGTAATAAAACACCTATGTTAGCATTTGGTAGATTTTTATTGTATTAAATCCTTTTCATTTGTTTTATTTTTTTATGCATACAAGAACTTGTGTATAGACCAGAGGTGCAGGGGGTGAGGATTTGCCAAAGACAGAGTGGGGAACAGAACAGGTGGATAGATGGAAAAACATTGTTGAAGGGAGCATCAGGAAAAACAAGGGATGTCTGTGTGCCATGTGGGTCACCTCCCTGGCCAAGATTGATCTCATGCCGTAGTGGCTGGTGATAGCTTGATAACACTGAGACTTTAACCCCTGTGCCAAGGAGGTCCTACTGTTGAATTTAATGACTAATAACTTTTGGCTCTATCTGTAAATGAGTCCTCACGTGTTCCATGATTAAAGACCCTGTTGGACTATTGGTCAAGTCTTAAGAGGTTATCTTCTAGCTTTTTCCCTTGATCATGAATATGTGCTAACCATGATTCTCTCATTGGCCCATGTCTCAAATTCTGCCCATGTTCCAAATCCAGAACTTTGGTAATTCTCTCTTGCCTGTTCCTTGGCAACATGTCCATTTCGTTCATGTCACTTTCATATATCATGGTGGTAATTTGTTTCCATGTGTGGTTTCTCAGTTGGAGTGAGAGTATTGCAGATTTCAAATGTCATATCTTGGTGATCTAGAAAGTCCTAAAACATAGCAAACAGTCAAAAAATTTCTGATGATCAAACAAATGAATGTATGGGAAAACAGAATTGTGTTAATAAATAAATAAGAATGGCCTCCATTGGGAAGATATGGCAGAGTAGAAATAATCCGAGTCTTGTTACTTAGGCATGATTCTATTGGAAAAATCCTTGCAATAAGAGCACTGAATGTATATGCACCTCTGTCTTCCTCATCTATTAAAGGATTATATTTCCTACATTTCTACAGACAATTCTTGTGGATAATACATAAAATTTATGTAAAAGTATTAATTTTTATAGACTTTCTTAAGGTTTAGAGGCATTATGATGTATCCATGACACAAAACATCATCCAATATACAATAGATTAGATAAAGAAAAGGAAGAACAAATGCTAGATGGAAGAGATCAGACAGGAAAAGAAGTAAATCCAATATTCATCATATTGTGTAGGAATAGGACAAAGATAGTAAACACTAACCTAAAGAATAGGAGCTGATCTCTGGCTGCACATGAGAATTATCTGACTGTTTTAGAAATATTTCTCCCTGAGCTCGAATGTATCCAGTGTGTAGTGGGGCTCAGTCATTGACATTTTTTTAAAGCTCCCCAGGTGATTCTAATACACACGCAGATTGAGAGCCACCGCTGGGCCACAGGAATTGAGGAAATGTTTCCAGGGAAAAAAAACTGCATAATACATGAGATGTTTTAAAGAGATTAATCAGCATGAATAGATATGAGGGGAGGTTAGGGACAGGAATTTAGTGATTAAAATGTCTAGGAACATCACAGATGAAAATTACTTTTAAAGTCTAGCTTTAATTTTTTTTAATTGCAAAAAAAACTAAGGATGCTGCTGGGGAGAGATATGAAAGATAGTCTTCATAATTAACAGTGATTTTTTTTTTTTTTACAGACACATACTCATAATGAATAGTTGCAGACCAGCATTTTTTTTTCTTAAGATTTTATTTTTTATGTATACAAAAATTGGGGTATAGGCTGGAGCCGTGGGGGGTGGAGGATTCATCAGAGACAGAGTGGGAAACAGAACAGGCAGATCTACTGAAATACACTGCTGAGGGGAGCAATGGGAGACACCTGAGAGGTCTGCTGTGCCATTTGGGTCAGCTCCCTGGCCAGGATGGAGCTCATGCTGCAGCAGATGGTGATAATGCAGAGATTTAACCCTGTGCCACTAGAGAGGTCCAAACCAGCAACTACACCTGAGTGTTACTGAGGGTGTCAGCAGAAGTTGAAATAACAGTCACCTTTTGTTTCATTACCTAGGAAGAGATCCTGAAGGAAATTTTAAACAGGATTGAAATGATGTTTACTGTAGTGAGGACAGACCTAAAACACATTTTTTCATGCCAAAAAGGTTTCTACTATGGGTTTGGATTTGAAAATTATGCCTTCCTACATCGCCATATGGCCATTTCTCTTTAAAAAAGAAAATATAAATGAACAAATTAACTGATATATTTGAAATGTTATGAAGGACATCTTGGAATTTTTTAATATATTTTGCCCCTTGTGTGAGTTTTTAAATTATTTCATAGGAAAAAGGTTTTTTGTTGTTTTGGTGTTGTTTGTTAATATGATAAGAATGTCTTAAAGTGTATTTAAATATATAACAAGGTGGTTTGGAATGAAAATATGCTGCTCTCAGAGTCCTAAGCTCTAAAATTCATTGCTTTAAAGATGTCCTTGATAACAATTTTCTGGCATATTTTGCTTCCTGTTGTGGAAAGTAAAATTTCATTAGTGAATAAAAAACATGGCACACTATCTTCCTATGAATGCCATAAATGTCAGTGTATATTTTGTAGTTTTATTATGAGACAGGAAAGGACATAGATCAACATTAAACATGTGGAGGCACTGCAGTATCTTCTATTAAAGTAGAAACCTGAGAAATTCTGAACTTATAATAAATGTTAAAACAGTAGTTAGTACAAATATTCCTTGCTTTGAACATAATAAGGTATTTAGAAAAGAAGGAAGCAAGGCTAACAGGAAATGGGTTATATCATATACTGACACTAAAAGCCTTTTAAAAGAGTATGGATAGTGGACATTTGAATATCTTCACAGAAAATGTCCAAGCCATAATTTGATATCTTATGTTCTATAATTCACATCTACTTCCAAGTGACTTAATTAATGTTTATTAAAGTATTTTATATTTGGTACAGGAAAAAATGAACTGATTTTATATGACCTTTAACATTTACTTTTTAGTTTTATCTATTTCAAACATATAATTTATAGTGGGAAAAAAGTACATAATATATGGGCCATGTTCTCAGGAAGTCAGCTAGTAGTCAACCTTGGGAATCTTGGTCATTTCCCTCATCTGTAAGTGAGAATTAGAGTAACATTATGTTACAGGTTATTATGTGCATAATATATACATATATATGTATTTCAAACACTTGAGTCATATCTCACACAAATTATAGCACCAAGTTTTACCTACCAAAATCATAAATGTAATATGTCAACATTGCTTTTTTTTAAAAAAAAAATAAAGATAAAAATAAAATAACTACATCTTTGAGATTTCTTTAGTTTTAATTAATATATTTTTACAAATTGTTGATACTGGGACATTTTGAATCCCTTTGCAAAGGCTTAATATATATAGCTATGAGTGTAGACCTTTTGGTGCAAATACACTCCTTTATTAGACTAAGCAAACAACCATGTCTCTCAATAGAGACTCAAAATGTGGAGTAGTTTGTCACAATTATTTGGTAATCTCTTTCAGTGTAACTCACACAGCAAAAGTGACAATATTCCTGTCACTCCTCAGAAATGTCCCAGCTCTGCGGGTTTCCACATTCAGGAGAATGAAGAAAGCCATTATGAGGTATGATATATTGCTATAGAGACCCTGTTAGTATGGAACAGTTTTTATTTTCCTAGTGATTTTAACTATGTTAACTATTATAAAAACTTTCTTTGATGGCTGCATTTTTAATCATATTTTTATACAAGTAACTGTTATTTGCACAATTTTAAGAAACAACTTTAGAAAAAAAAGTTAATTGAGCCAATATAAAACATAAAATTCGTGTCGTTGTATGTTAAGTATTACTTTTTACCTATTTGTAGAGAAAGTAATGAGCAATTCTTTTTGTGGAGCTAAATGTTGATTGATCCATTTGTTTATTAATTGACTAAAAGATACATAAAGCTATTTGGTGAAAGATTACTTTGCTTCATCCTTAATGCAAAGACAAAGAACATAAAACTGTTGCACTAATTGGTTAAGATGGGCTTTATTAAGCTTTTCCCTTTTTTCCTACTTTTTCTCAACTTGATTGCTTACTTCCTTATACATTTCAATTTTAAAATTAATTTCTTGTTTTCTTAATTCATCTACAGGATGTAAAATATTTTTTTGTTTATCTTTCTCCTTTTTTGTATATTAGGAAGATTCTTACAGTGGCAATTACCATAATGTGACTTTTTGGAGAGAAATTTATTATCTACAATTTCACTTTTTAAAAATTATGATGTGAAACATACAGTGTATCTTTTAAGTAATTTTAACTGTATAATTCAGTAGTTTTAAGTATTATCAGATTGTGCACTAGAAGATCCATATTATTAAGGAGTTATGTTCCAATATTATGGTGGATAATAACATGCATAATTTGTAGGTAGATGTCAGATAGATGGATAGTATGTGTGTATATATATATATGTATGTATGTGTTTCAGTGTATTGGTGTTACACTATATTTAAATAAAATTTATTACTAGCAGTATGGAGTTTTTGCCAACTAAAGGAACCTATCAATCTCAAAAGCCTAATGGTAATCTATGTCAGAGAAATTACTTTTATTAATAGAAATCTGATTAAGTAAGCTATTTATTTTCTGAAAAGAACATTGAGGTGAAAAAAGTACAAAGTGATATTTTGCAGTTTTGTCCTTAATTCTTCTACCACATATTTTTTTCTTTTTATCCCCTGCATGTACAAGTAACTATTCAGAATCATCCTTCTAAACATAATGTATATACTTTTTCCTACTTTCTTCTTCATGACTTTCACTTTCTCCAATGTCTACAACACTTGAAAGATGAGAGATGTCTGAATTTTTCAATGTTTGAATTTTTCTTCATCAGTGGATATAGTCAAGTAAACTAAATTTTGTCATGTCTCCTATTAGTCACCATTATTTATTCAAAGAAACAAAAATATACCTCAATATGTGGCAGGAAATAATAGATTTTACTCCAAAATAAAGGTTCATGTAAAATTAAATTACAAGTGTTTAATATTTGTATGCCAATGACAAAGAGAATAGTTTTAGTAATCATTACCTTGGACAGTATTAATCCATCTTAATCAATCTTGAGAATTCATAATGGAAGGCAAATATAAACTACAAATTTGGTGGCTGTAATGTCCTGCTATTTTTATGTTATTGAATAAAATGTCAGACCTGATAAATGTATGTATATTGCTAACTACAGGAACCTATCAATCTCAAAAGCCTAATGGTAATCTATTTAATTTATTCTTTTCCTTTTAGTTTTAATTTTAGTAATTAAAATTAGTTCAATTAAAAATTTAGTAATTTTCTTTTCTTTTAACTATACTAATTTATTTAATTTTTCACGATTTAAATATTATTTAATCATCTTAATTAAGAACTTGCTTATTCTATTAAACAAAATATTTAATTGTATAAAACTGTACTATTATTCAAGTAGAAAACCATATTCAGTGTCAGTGTTGTTATCTCTGAAAGAGGCTATTAAATTTATATTATGACATTAGATATAAAATAAAGCTAAAACTGATTTAACTAACAAGGTCTTAATCTTTCTAAATACTCATTCCATAGCCCATCACTCTTAGGTTAGATATAACAATCATTGTTTATTTATAGAACAATGGTAATATCATTTATTGAACATTTTTTTCCATGTGCTATTTTGAACACTTTGTACGTATTACCAAATTTCACCTAAATAAGGATGAAGTCATTAATAAATGATGGAGTAGCTTGCCTTAGGTCACAAGGCTAGCTGGTGAGCATTAGAGTTAGATCTAGGTTTTCTGATCCTGGAGTGACTTGCTGACTGCCTTTAAGCTGTACAAAATCTTTTTAAGCGAGTGATAAGGAAAATATTTGGGGGCCTCAATGGTGGCGCAGTGGGTTGAGCGCCCGCTCTGTGAAGTATCCGCAGCACAGCAGCACAAGTTTGATCCCTGGCCAGGGAGGAGACCCACATGGTGCAGCAGACCTCTCCTGCCTTGCCTGCTGCTCCCCTCAGCTGTATATTTCAGTGGATCTGCCTGTTCTGCTCCCCACTCTGTCTCTGGTGAATCCTGTCACCTCCTGTGACGCTGGCCTGTACCCCAGCTCTTGTATGCATATATAAATAAATCTTTTAAAAAAAGGAAGAAAAGAAAATAGTTCATATTTGAAATTTTTCCTAGGTTAAGTCTTAAGTAAGGTATGGAATTTAAACTGTCATGTTGAAGTTTTCCTTTCCTGGAAGGCCTTTGCTCATTGAATACAAAGAGCTGCACAATGCTTAAAATAGAAGTGCAGAAATGAAAACATACACATCATTTCCATACCATTAATGCATAGTACCTTTACTAAAATAGTTATTATATAAATTTCATTGTCATATCACTTCTATTATATTCACCAAAGAGCATAAAATGTAAGCAGATATAACTTCCGCGTCTAAATTCTGCAATCTGTAGGAAAATGTCTCATAGTTATTGGAATTCACACAAGACTGCATCTCAGTATGAGTAGCTGTTCCTTGTCACTGTTTTTGATGCTTGAGCTAAAGTATTTTTACAAAATGGTCTAGTGTTCAGTGTATGAATTTTTGAGATAAGACTTTTCCCTTATAGCGATGAAATCCAAAAAAATCAATGTCAGATGGAAATCTTAGCTCTCAGAGTTAGGGAGATTGGTAGAAGAGTTTTAAAATAAGTGTGAATTTTAGCCGCCAGACTTTGGAAATGTGGCAGTTATCGCAAGTATGAAATTCATGGGTGCAGATGGTTGATTAAGATATCCCAGGGTGGACCACTGCTATAAATCTCCAGACCAAGATTGGGAAATATATTTTGATAAGGGAAATATTTCTGAACTTTAATGTAAATTTATAACACAGGTTTTGCTGCATTTATAAACTCCAGAAGTTAAATTATCATTTGTTTCGAGAACTTTCCAATGTGTATTTGATGGAAATATTTAATAGAAAAATATATATCAAATGAAGTGAGAGAAACATGTGAGAAGAGAAAATAATTAAAACACAGTAAACTACTAGATTGTTATGTGTCTTGCATTTCACATATCCCTAACCTTATTTAGGACAACTATCTTCCTAATAGATCTAATTTCCCAGCATTAAAGACACAATTATAGATGCACCTGGAGCTTGAGTCACCAAAGCAAAGGCACAGTGGAGAACTAAGAATACAGTAGGAGTCTATGTTTGGAGCATAACTTAGAACACTACTGTTTAAATTAACAATATCAAAGAGATTAAGAGTAAAGTGTTGACATTGTCTGCTATTTTCAAATATAAAGGAACCATAAATCCAAGACAACATTTAGTCTGGGTCTTTTCTTTTTTACCCCAGCTCTCCTCTCCTCTCCTCTCCTCTCCTCTCCTCTCCTCTCCT
>JAGFMF010011625.1:660222-687253 GCA_019455555.1 Galemys pyrenaicus
CTCCTCTCCCCTCCTCTCTTTTCATCACTTATAGCATATTAACCTTAAGTTACTCAATCTATAGTCTTGATCTAAATAAACAGTTTCATATATGACTTCAGTTCATGATTTATAATTTTGTTGTGTTAGCCAAGTATATTTTAACAAATAAATGTATTTAGTTATTATAGTAAGTATTGTGATTGATATCAAAGTTTAGGTTAAAATATTTAATAGATAAAACCATTTAGTGACCTTTTTCATAATAACACATTTCACATGTGATATTGTATGTGTTGTAAATGTGCAATATAACATGGGGACAATAAAGGTAATTATAATTAACAGATTTTCACTACAACAATTGTTTCACAAGCCAGTTTATTTTTATTCATTCCTTCATAA
Organism: Galemys pyrenaicus; assembly: GCA_019455555.1. NCBI lineage: Eukaryota > Metazoa > Chordata > Mammalia > Eulipotyphla > Talpidae > Galemys > Galemys pyrenaicus. Next base: position 660,607 of record JAGFMF010011625.1, read on the forward strand.
AAACAATCAGTTTTAAAATCTAAAACATGTGTTAGTACATACATGTATATACACATAAACATACATGCATATATACACACATGTTGCCTGCGTGCATACATATGCATTTTGGGAATCATTCCTAATATACCAATATATTTAAATTCTCAGTGTCATATAGAATTGCCCTTCATTACAATAAATCAACAAAAAAGGATATAAAACACATTACACATTAGTCATTTATTATGAAATTTGCACATTTAACAACCAGGTGAGAAAGCATGCTGTAGAATAGTCTGGCTTATTCAGACTTCCCCTTTCCATCCTTTGGTCATGAAGAATCCAAATATGTACTTCAGCCAAATAAAAACATTCCCATTATAAATTGCAATATTATTAGAGTGAATTTCACATAGTCCAACCGGGAAATGTTGGAATTCTTACATACCATTTCATTTGAGATTGGCCTTGCAACCAACACCTTAGAAATCACAGGTCAATTATGAATACTATTCTAAATAGTATTTAGGAAATTTTGTAAGGACAGGTTGAATGCTTACTAGATATTTATTTTTCATGTGTAATTTTTATTAGATAATGATAGATTTTCCCTAAGAACAGAGAGTTAAATATTTGTTAACTCTCTACCAGCTACCAGCTAAGCATATAAAAATGTAAAATAAACTACTAAGAATTTAATTTATGATACTATAGTATAAGATACTATATATAGTCATCCAAATGTATAATGTTTTCTAGAAACATGTTCTTTTTATACTATTGAACTTATGTCTGAGAAATGTAGGAATTATTAGAAATGTAGAATTATATAAAATCACACCTATGTGATGAACTCTACTATTTGATTCTACCTTCTAATATGTATTGATTTAAAATTTTAAATGTTGATTTAAATGTATAAACTGAATCAAGTAAATAGGAATTGGGTGCTAGACAATCTGTTTCTTGTCCAAAAAAGTCTTGAGACTTGAGTGGAGGCTATTCTTAAGAGTAGAAAAAAAAATCTATCTCTTATTGATCTTTTTTCATAATTATGTTGAAATCCATCTGTGAGTTCTATATTGACAATTCATTCCTTTCTCCCTCTCTCTCACTTTTCCTTCTTCCATTCCCTCCCTCCTTCCTAATTTGTACAAATATTTTATCCAGCAAATGTAGCAGAGACACTGTTGTGTCTGTGTACATCATGCTAAACAGACAAACGTGGATACTACCTTTTAAGGGGATTCCACACTTATATTCAATAAATTATCAGAAAGTATAAGCAGTGCTAAAATAATCAGTAAGAATCAATACGAACACAATAGAAACAATTTAACCTACTAGAAGAAAAATACAGCAGTCTTCGTTTCAGACGTAATGTTGTCTACCAGGTACATGATCAAAAGTGGTATGACGAGCAATTGGAAAATGAGAACGCTCCTTAAGTAAAATGCATTGTGATGGCTAGATATTAGAAAGACACATCCATATTGAAAATAGTGTCCAGTGGTTATTTCTCACCTTAATTCAATTTCTTTTCTGGCTCCAATATTAAGACTTTATCCTAGTGTGAAATGCAGAATGAGAGCTATCAAGCTGTACTTTCATAGTTAATGTGATATCTAGACACATTTTTAGTTATTAGGAATTATGACTTTATAATATTTCTCAGTGTATTTGCTTTAATTTTTTTTAAGATTTAATTATTTATGTATACAAACACTGGGGTACAGGCCAGAGGTGTGGGAGGTGAGAGGACTCACCAGAGACAGACAGTGGGCAGCAGAACAAGCAAATTAAGTGAAGCACACTGCTGAGGGGAGCAGCGGGTGAGGCAGGAGAGGTCTGTTGCTCCATGTGGGTCACCTTCCCAGCTGGCGGCAGGGATCAAACTCATGCTGCAGTGGCTGTGGTTTGTTTCGCAAATATTTTATCCAGCAAATGTAGCAGAGACACTGCTTATATTTTTATAAAAACCTTATATCTAAGTGCTTAACGTACTGCACCACCAGGGAGGCCCCCCTCAGTGTATTTTCAATGTAGTTGGCTTTAAAAATTCTAAGCACTAACTGTAAACACAGATAAATATATTTATGTAATATTCCTGTAAATTTGGATTTTTAAGTATCATATACACACTACATTTTATAAAACACGTTTGACATAGGATTACATCTCTCTACACACTTGATTTACATATAATAATTAAATCTCTTACTAAAGAGATTTTGTATTCTATATTATATTACTAAAGAGATTTTTAAAGAAATTACATATTCATGTTTTCCAAAATTTAAATAAATATGCTCAAACATAGGTGGCCTTTTAAATTGCTAAATTAGAAACTCATAGAGAAGTTTTCAGTTGGAGTACCTGTATTCTTGCAATAGGTATATTGAGAAATCAATAATCAAATTTTCTACCAACTCAATATACAATTTGCAGTTTACTTCACCCTGTATAAAGGATGACCATCACCTTTTATCATTTTATTAAACACCTTATGCCAATTCTTTCTTCACCACAGAACAAGTAGGCTTGGTTTTATTCACAGGGAGAACTACATTTGACAGATCTGCTGATGGTGTCAGCAGTGGTCACGGACTTGATGGACAGCCCCAAACCTTGCTGTGGCCCAAGCTCCTCCTAATTAGCTGTTTGAAGCCACTCTGTGTGCCATAGACATAGGCTTATCATTCAAAGACATCTTTGCCATTCAGAATGACAGCCGTGATGCAGCTGTTCATGGAGAGAATAGAGTGTACAAAAAAGAGTGACAATCACAGTACCTTTCACTGAAGGATCCTGAAGATGTAACAAAACAACCAAAAAGTAGAATACAGAAAGGTATAAATCCATCTCTGCTGGATCAGCATGGATGCTACACATGAAATGACAATGAATAATATCAGACTGTGACAATGATTGAAAAATATAGTTGCCTCACAGTCCTTTTAAAATCAACTGAAGCCAACATATTCTTATGATTAATACTGATCAGGCATTTGCTTTTGGCATTACCATAGATGTCTGGAATATTCAGCATTTTCTTTACAGTTCCTTGTATATTATTGAGCAAACATGCCAGAAATATTTAAACTTGTAGACTCCATGGCCATAAGTAATTTATTGGAATACTAACACTATCTCAGAATATTTGGGCAAAATAGGAGAGGAAAAGTATACAAATGCATATGAATAGAATATGCTCATATGAAAGACATGAAAATAGGAAGTGATAATTGGTTTTTAGACGATTTCATTGAAATAATAATGAATGAATTTCTTTCCCACTCATATATGATTTTGAACAGTGAAATACCTTTTTAACTACTCTTCAAAGGATTGAAAAATCTTTGGAAAGTCAAATGATCTATTGTTTGAAGTGCACATTAACTAATTAAATAAATGTTTTTATAAAAATATTTCATAATGTATAAAATTCAAACTAATTTCTAAGTACCTATCAAGAATAATTTTTACAGAAGTTAGCTGATATCTCTAAAACAATTTCAATTTCAATTATAGGTATAAATTGTAGGATTTGTATATATGTTGTAAATTAATATGTATGTTGTAGGAATCCTGATAATAATAAATACTTTGGATTTGAGATAGATTGCTTTTAGGAATATGTTCTCTAGCTGTAGAATGGGAGAGCCCTTGGTTGTTAGGAGAAATACTCTCACAAATAATATCACTCAGTTAAAGATGTAAAAGCCTGCAAAAATAAGGCCCATATTGCATAGGTTTGGTAATGAATTGTTATTCATTTGATAATGAATTCTAAAAAAACAAAGTTCATGCATTTAAGGTATATATATATGTGTGTGTGTGTGTGTGTAATATGTACACATATATTTTATATACATATAAATTCAGATAGTTTCACTTCTGCAAAATGTAAATACTCAAAATACAACATCATGAAAAAAATAAAGAAATAAAAATGTGAATTCAGAAAAAAAAAGAAGATAATGATTATCAGAGTGAATATGAGAAGGGATGGAGTGATGGGAGGCACGAAGGCAGATGGGATATGGACATGGATGATCTGGTGGAGGTTAAAATAATAAGAAGGGAAAAGAATAAAATATATATGTAAGTTTAATCCACTTAGTGACAACAGGAGTTTATTTTAAAGCATAAAAGAGGTTTTATGTTTTTTTTTTTCCCAAATTGATTTCATCGCTTTCTACTGTCTAATATCCTATCTTACTGGTTTGTAATTATTTTCTTATTTTTAGCCAGGAAACCAAACTGCTTTAAAGTGCACTTTCTGGCTGAATTATCTCAATGTTGATCTTAATGTGTATTTAGGCCATAACATCTGTCTAAAACAAATGGGTAGTATAAAATTTCAGCAAATCTCATATTGATATATAAGCAATTCATAGACAAGTATATTGTAAAAATTTTGTAAGTGATATGGTATTATTTTCAAAGTGGTGGCTGGTTGGTTTATTAATTCATTGACATATTTATTATATAATAAGTTTTCTGGTTGAGAACATGGACAACTTATGATCAATCTAGGGAGGCAAAGCAAGAATTTTGAGGGTGAGTCTAATATTGATTATGTTCAGTCAATCTTTTGATTGATTTCTATATGCGGAAGAGAAGCTATGAGGGTACCATCTTTAGAATATGATACAATAAGAAGAGTAAAACAAATTCTATATATGGATCAAAACATAAACAAATGGTAGTAGTATACAATAAGATACAATGTAGCAGTGAAATGAAGCCTCTGCACTTAATAGCATGGATTAATCTTAAAAGCTTTAAATTAAGAGGGAAAAAATTACAAACATGAAAGGCTGCTATTGCCAGGATTTAATTTCTGTGGCATTTTGGAAAAGCCAAATTTATACAGAGCACAGTAAGCAGTATGAGGAGTTGGAATTGGAGAGGAGATATTAAATACAAAGGGACTTGAAATTTTCGAAATGATAAAGTTGTTCCATAACTTAATTGTAGTTGTTGTTTGCCAAAAAGACATTGTACTGGATGGACTTAACTAGGCAAGAGTTTGTGCAAGAATATTATAATAGGGAAGAATGATAGAACTTAATTGCTTTGACTCAAAATACAAGAGAGTTTTAAATATTTTGGTGAGCTACTGAAAATGACTGAAGATATTGGGGGTGAGGGTGAAGTGATAGACCATCTGTGTTTGCTAATTGACCCTTATTAACAGGAAGCTCCTTGCTTCCCACAGAGACTAGCAGACATGAGCACCATTATTCTTGATGAGTATATTTCAAAAGGATGAATACTAGGTCTTTGAGAAAGACATTCCTGATTTGTGAAACTGGTTAAAAAAACAAAAGGGAGAAAATAAAATTGCAATTGCAATTATTTAAATTATAAGTGCTAAGAAAAATGAAGGCAGGGCCTAGAGTCAGGGCCTAGTGGGAAGTACCACTGTTATCACAATTAAAAAAACAAATTATTATTTTAAAAAATGCAGGTTGGAAAAATGTTTTCATTGGTCTAGAAAGAGAACAGTGGAATCATGATAACAAAGAAATGAAAACATGAACTTGTAACTCCAGTGATAATTCCTTTTCTCTTCTATATATGGAATACCTAACATCTTTTATTAGTGACATAATTCATAAACCTAATATATTCATGAGGCAGCAGTTCTCCTCTCAGAATTACAAACTAGGCACCCTACCTGCTATGCATAAAATGTGTTTGCATGTATGTCTTTCTGTTTACTAAATTATTAAGGAAAGCCAGAAGCTGCTACCCCAGAGGAACATGTTTGATTAAAATCAATACACTGATATATCTGAATGTCATACCATGCTCTCTATTCCAGCTTCATAGAATTGGAGTGATTGCCCTATTCTTTCAACAACAAACTATGTACATAGTTGAGGTGAAAAGCATCTCAGTGGGAGTGAACTTTGCTTTATGTTATGTGCCTCTTTCTTAGAAAGTGAATCTAGTGACATAAAAAGAGCAGGGTTTCTATATGTTGGCTTCTGAATGCTTTATTTTAATTCCTGAACCAGAGAGTATCTACTCTTCTTGTAGTGGCAACTGGAGGTCAAAGTTCTCATTCCACCAGGGAGTAAGCGATCTAAGACTTTGGAGATGCAAGGAACTAGTCTCCAGGGAGCAGCAAGCTATGTATTTTGTTTCCAGGTTTCATATCTCTCTCTCCCCATCCTGTATTTCCAATCATTTTCTGGAAATGCAAAAGGCTCATTCAGAAGCATCCCTCATCATAAGCATCACAAAACCAGTCAACTGAAATATTTCTCTATGAGGCTCCCTCCTGACCCTGAAAAGTGTAAGGGGTAACTTAAAGGATGGAACAGGCAGAAGTTTCATGATAAACGAAAAAAATTATGTCCTGCTGAATGATGAAGAGAAATAAAATGGAGAGAGTGAGATATATGTTTAGTGTAAAGAAGACTCAATAAATTCTGTAACTGCTCTGAGCAGCCCTGGCCCCAGATCAGAGGTTCTCAGCCTGCACAGTAATCAGGACTTTCTCAATAAACCTCAGACTGTTACGGTTCTCAACACATTTACTTTCTCAATATGATAGTACTTTACAGCTATCTACTCGATTCTGGCCAGAGTTCCTGGTAGTTATTGATAACTATACCATAGACTTTATATCTCAATCAGCACAGGCTGGAGGCCGGCAGTCAGCACAGTGAATTTCCTAACCTGGATATATCTTCCTGAAACACGAAGATGATGACTCACTTCTACAATTGAGCTTGTGATTCTCACTGTGGCAAAACTTCTTATGTCATTTTTATTTTTAGCTCTTTGGCACAATTATAGAAAATTATTGTAGGAAAATCACAGCTTCCATAAGGAGGAGACCTGGTTGTTTTTAAGAGGTTCTAAATGTTGGTAAAACTCAAATAATGTGCAGTACATTTTTTGGTGGAAAATGCAGGGTAAAATGTGTTTACTAAAAAAAAAAAATGAAGCAAGATTGCAATAGTTTCAGTTTATCTGTCCTTTTCTCTACACCTCTCTTTCTGAACTCTGCCTTGTATGTCCTTTTCCTTGGCTGCTGTCAAAAATTCACACTCTTTCATGGTCTGCTTTTCTGTTCAAAAATCACCTTTCTGTGATTCAAGTGTCCATTTTCCATGTGTGCAGCTGAACTAAGTTAGGGGAACATGTAGTTGATGTGAATGACAATTTTGAATAGCTACTTTCCCTCTTCTCTCTCACTGAGTGGCAAGTAGATATAGAAGTTCATATAATAGCCGGAGGTGTTTGTAAACTGAATTCAGTAAAACTATATCATACTGATTTATATGTCAGGGTGACTTCAATAACATAAAATATAGAGTCAAAATTTCAAAGCACCACCCATATAATTAATTATATGCACATATGTATACACATAATTTATTATATGCATATATGTATGCACATGTTTACACTTATTAAAGAGTAGTATTAATGATATTTAGGAAATAACAGTGTGATTCATAGATATTCTTGTTATGTAGAAAAATGTGATTTTGATTTTGCAGTTAGATTTTTGGTATTTTCAATGATATGTTTATACTTTTCCTTCTAAGCCAGTGTATGATTTACTTAAAATACCAGATATAATGATGCAAATGCACTATCTGGGTAATATTCAATAACACAGTTCTTATGTGACTTCTCAGAGTTCGTTAGTAATTTGTACATTGGTATTAATATAGCTAGTGATGAATTGTTGCAGGAAGTAGTACTAATAATACTCTTAATGATTTTATTTATTTTGAATTTATGTTATTCACAAGGGCATGCTATATTTGCAAATCAGTACATTCGTAATTTGAAAGTTTCAAATACACTTATTAACATCTCCCTATTGCACAAATGTACTCATGTTTCCTTTCCTATTTTATATTTATTAAAATGTATCTTCTGTAGAAAATAGAACATAGCACTTTTTTTTCCCCACAGCAGAATGCACTTCTCCGTTTTTAATGCATGAGCAGGCGGTTTGGTTCATTAAGCTCAGTGGCACTGATAGTAAACTAAAGAGGAATGAAAGGAAGAGGAACTGAAATACCATCATCCCTCTAATGATACCGAAGCTGCTCAGCTTTATTGGGAGACTGCCCAGACATCTACTAATAGAAGGCACAGTCCAGGATGTGAACTTGGCATTGGAGTGCCAAAAATACAAATCCAGAAACAAAGCATGGCCTAGAATGTCTGGAATAACTTAAGGAATTGTCCAGAATCACGGTGTCATGGTGTGTGTGTGTGTGTGTGTGTGTGTGTGTGTGAGAGAGAGAGAGAGAGAGAGAGAGAGAGAGAGAGAGAGAGAGAGAGAGAGAGAGAGTNGTGTGTGTGTGTGTGTGTGTGAGAGAGAGAGAGAGAGAGAGAGAGAGAGAGAGAGAGAGAGAGAGAGAGAGAGAGACTATATTTGCTGGTAGGAGAATTAGAGAAAGGGAGAAAACACAATTGTATAGAACACATCTTAGAAGGGAGAAATGTTTAATTATCTTGAGATTGTGTTGAATAAGAAAGAGCAGTACTGTCACAGGAATGCATGCATCTCAAGAATGCATGGATTGGAGACTATTCAGACAGCTTAGTGCCAATTTTTTCTTTAAATTTAAAATATATAGTCCCTGAATGTTAAATAATTTTGCAAATTGTGCACTTTCTTAAGAAAGGACTAGAATATATGGCTCTTCAGATACCCGTACATTTCCATATCACAATGCAGTTTAGATATTTATTAACACTCAGTTATAATAATTAACACTATGATTTCAGTTATAAATGAATATAAATGAATATTGTTCCCAGTTCACCCCTGCACATGAGGAAGTATACAGAAATGTGCCCTTTGAAACAAGGGAAGAAAACAGATTCTCTGTTCAGATTGGGCCCATGCCCAGTTTGAACAGAGAATCACTCAGCTGGGGATGGCAGCTTTCGTGGCCTCTGGCTAACACAAGCCCCTCAGTGGCTTTTCACCACCACTTAGAATCAAGTCCCTGCAGGCTCAGAATGGAAGCTGCAGCTGCAGACACTGGGAACACCTATGTGGGCCCTGATGCTTGCTCACAGGCCCCTTTTGGGTTTTAATTCTGCTTCTATTTTGTGCAAGATGTCAAGGGGCAAGTAGAGATAGACATTCCTCTCACACCTTTTGCCTCCTTTATCAGTCCTCAGAGAGAGATAAACCTTTTGGAAATTGCTCAGGTATGCTCTGAAAAACAGAGATCAGAGTTTGTGCTCAGGGACATCTTTACCCTTTAAGAAACACAAAACTAAATACAAAAGTCTCTTTCATAAGTTTAATGGCTCAACAAAGGCAAACAAATCAACAGAATTGAAATAGTAAGAAGGCCAGGGTTTGTAACTGTACTAGAGTTCACGCTGAGCATTTAAACATAGTTCAAGTTTTTGCTGTTGAAGGGCTTTACTGAGAAGAAAATGGCATATTTTACGATACCAAGATGATCCAATAGGCGTGGGACATACAGCATATGGAAGAAATGGAAAAAGTCCAGCAGCATGTCCTTAAGTAGGAATGAATCTTTAGATAAAGGAAATACTTTTATATGAAAGATACATAAGCTATTTCTCCATCTAGAGTGTTCATAGCTCAGCAGATATCTGCATTTACTTTTATAGGTAATAACAAATTGTTATTATGTTAATAACAAAATAAACTATTATGTTATCACCTCACATTTATTTTTATCTATAGTCCTATATCCTTTAATGCAACTATGGAAGATAAATAAAATACTCTTAACTAGGGGGCTAAAAGGCCTGATATGACTAATGACATAGAGTTCAATGACATCAACTAGTGAATTGGAATATCAGCAGGTTAGGAATTATCAGTGCTTATACTCTATGTGTGTGTCTGAACGTTCTCTTTCTCATCAGTGTCTCTGCCAGGAATTTGCTATTTGTTAAAGATACCAGATAAAGAAGAAATTTGTGAACCTTAAAGCCAATTATGATGATAATGTATATAATAAATTGTTATTAATTTATATCATTACTCAAAAATGAGCAAATGTCTTTAAGAATAGCCTAGTTTATTTAGCACATTCTTTTCATATTGATTTTTGCATACTCATACTAATGTTTTGCTTCTCTATATTACATACTGCTTATCTAGTACATGCTTATTCTATATGTTTTGGGAATGAACATTTTATTCAGTTTCTATTTTCTATATCCAAATTTCCTAAAACTTCAGTTGAATCCTATATACATATCAATACCACAACAGAGTTTGAATCTTATGCTGTGATAGGACATAAGGTAGAAGGTGGGTAAAGATCAGAAACTGTTGGGTAGTTTAAGTACAAAAAGTAACAAGGTAGAGAAGTCAGGTACAGATGATGGGAAGTTTGTGGTGCAGGGAGTGCTGTATTAGGAAATACATACTTTCACATTTGATCTTGGTCAAGAACAAAGAGGTGATAGAAGAGATACTTTTTTAATTGACTTTATTTCTGCTTTGAATTTGTAAACCAGAGCTAACATCTTAATGCTATAGATTTAAAAATAGACAACAATAGAATACAAGTATGCAAATGTTTTTAAAAACAACATGTAGCCTGACATTTTTTCAATATACTAAAATTATCATAAAGGATATTTTTCTTTCATGTAGTAATGGTTTGGGTGATGGGAAAGAAAAAAGATATAAGCAAGATAAAATATTTGAATTAATTACTAAGGCATCATTTACTTCTCCTCTTTGTCAAAGGCATGTTGTCTATGTATGTGATCACTAAAAACATTTATTTGACCTGTCTACAAAAGCCTTTATTTTATAAATGGTCTGATCAACTATCAATATCATATTTCCTAATAAAAATATCATAAGGAAGGAATCCCAGTTTAGTTTTGGAATATGTATTCTTATACTAACTTTCCTACTATGTTTTCCTCCTCACAAATAAACATAATCACTATTGATTCACTTCCCACCACACATCCACAGAAAATCATCCTAATTCAAAGGATTATTATAACTCTGCAAGCATCTTAGAGCCTGTTGAGTACAGTATGTTGCATTCACATATATTATGAATCAAAGACCAGCATTAAATACATAACAGTGGTATAGTATCTACTATCTACTATATGTCAGGTGCTGAGAGAATACAAAGAAGGAATTTGCTTCTAGTAGAGGCTATGTGAAAAACCAGTAGACAGTAATATTTAAAGTCTTTATTGACTAATGATTGAGTTCAGTAACTGGGAATTAGCAAAAGTCCTCAAAGTGTAGGAGCAGGAAGTTAGAAAAGGATATTTAAATTGGAAGTGTGTGGTTATGTTACTGGAAGAGCCTATTAGCCATAGAGACTAGAATAGTATTTCCTATGACCAAGTGTTCTAAGAAAAAAAGGAGCAATAACAAAACAAGGGGGAAAGCAATCTGATATAAAAAAAATAAATATATAAATTGTCCAGGGTTCTTTTCTGGAAGATTTCTTTATGTCTTTGGTACGGAGGTTTTTAATTACTCTCCCATAAGATGCTACAATTATTTCAGAGGACGTTAATGTGTTAATTAATTTCCTAGTGCCCCAAGACTATCCTTAGTCACTAAAATGTTCCTTTTTTTCTAGAGGAAGGAAATGGAACTTTTCAAGTTTTACTGGATGTGTGAAACTGAGACAAATTAGTTCAAACACACATAATCAGTAGTGAGTATACATTTAGCCAATTATCTATGGTATTATGAACATAAGAAAATAGATGAGTCAAACAGTGCAAGACTCCACTGACCCTATATCCACATTTTATGAAAATGTAAAAGACTATTTCCAGCTGTTTCCAACTGAATACCCATGTAGCAATTGACATTTGATCGATGCTTTAGAGTCCATATAGATGTATACAAAGAGCTTTCTAGGTAGAGGGGCTAGTGTGAACCAAAGTTCTATCTAGATTTCAGGTGATAATAAGGAGCTCTGACTTGGCTGAATGCATGTAGCATGCTTTGAAAAAAGGATGGCCAAAAAATTGACTTTATTTAGATAATGAAGGACACTGAATGTTATAATAAGGAGTTTGATGCAAATTTATCAATGGTGGCATCATCATAAAGAAGAAGAATCTTTGAGTTCTTCATGTTTATTTTTGATTAAGGTAACTGTAGGACATAGAAACTATGCAGTCAGATAATTTGAGAAGAGCTTTGCTCTTAAAATGTTTAAAGTGTTTTAAAATTTTGTCTTCCCATACATGGACAGCTTTCCCATTTTTTTTATAGATTTTATTTATTTATGCAAACAAGAGCTGGGGTATAGACTAGAGTTGTGCGAGGTGAGATGATTTACCAGAGACAGAGTTGGAAGCAGAACAGGGAGATCGACTGAAACACACTGCTGAGGGGAGAGAGGGTGAGGCAGGAGAGAGAGGTCTACTGTGTCATGTGGGTCCCCTCCCTGCCTGAGGATATAACTCACGCTGCAGTGGCTATGGAAGCCCCACAGTGGAGCGCTCAACCCCATATGCCACCAGGGAGACCTGACATCTTTTCCATTAATTAGTGTCATGGTAAAAAAGGTAATTTGCCAATGCCTTGTACTTAAAGCAACAAATAAATTACCATTAATTATCTGCTTTTTTGGATACATTTTGAAGGCATGGAAATTGAACAATTATTTATAAATCACTAGGCTGATGGAGGGAAGTCACAAATGTATAAAATACATTTTTTTGAGCACAGTTACATGCTGATTTTTATAGAACTAAAATGTAAGTACTGTAACTTAGAGGACAGAGACAGGAGTAAAAGTTGTCTTTTAATTAAAGGAAATGGAAGTAGGATCAGGCCTCCATGAATGAGAAACATTTGGAAAGGAAGAGTGAAGACATTGACTTAAACTAGTATGAGAAAGAATGAGGAAAAACTCTACTACCATATTTAGTCGCAACCCTTTCCAAGAAATTGAGAGGAATAGACAACATTCTAACAACACAAATAAATATTGTTTGTGCACTTACCACTAGGAAAATGTAAGGCATGGTATGACAATCAAGAGTTTCAATTCAATGCCTGAAATAGGTGTCCTACACATCTTTAATGGAGACAACCATGCAAACCAATATAAAATCAATGACTATATTTTAAAATGCTTCAATTGAGAAGAATATTTTTTTATATTTTTAAGATTTTACATATTTTTGGAAAATATTAGCCAGAGTTTTTCCTTGGCACGTGAAATAAATATTTATTTCAAAAATAATTAAGTTACCACCAAGAGAATTTCTCAGAAACAAACGTTTTATGTAGATAGAAAACCAGACCTCCCTGGCAGCGCAGAGTGTTAAGAGCCACACTGTGAATCATCAGCAGCACAACAGCAAGTGTTTGGTCCCCAGCTAGGGAGGGGACCCACATGGTACAGCAGACCTCTCCCTGCCTAGGCTGCTGCTCCCCTCAGGGTGTATTTTGGTCAATCTGCCTGTTCTGCATCCTGCTCTGTCCCTGATGAATCCTCTCACCTCCTGTGACTCTGGCCTGTACTTCAGATCTTGTATACATAAATAAATCTTAAAAAAAAAAAAAAAAAGATAGAAAACCACTGTGTTTTTTGATTTGGTAACTTGATTTTCTAGTCCAAATAGGGAGTGCAACAGTTAGTTAGATTTTAAAACAATGTAAATGTGTTTCTTTGTTGGAGTTTTAATTTATCTTTGCTATACACAATTGTAAAACTGAAAATGCGTCCTCTAAATTTTGGTAAAGACAAGGATGTCCATTCTCACCAATATATTTAACATAGCATTGGGAGTTCTAGAGATCATTCAAAGAAGAAAAAGATATAAAAGAAATCCAAATTGGGAAAAAATAATTTAAACTATCACTATTTTCATATGGCATGAAAATTCCACCAAACAAAAACTAAAAGAAACAATAAATAAGTACATGACAGTGGCAGGTTACAAAATAAATTCACAGAAATCAGTTGCATTCATTCCTATATGCAGACAAACTAGAAGAAAAATAATTTAAAAAATAATTTATAATCACACAAAAATAATCAAATACATAAGAATAAACTTAACAAAGGAGATGAAAGACATGTACAATGAAAATCATAAGACATTGTTAAAAGAAACAGAAGACAACAACACCCAAAGAAAGCTATCTGCTACTCATGGATTAGAAGAATTAATATTGTTAAAATCACCATGTTACCTAAATTTGTTTTTACAAGTAGATTGCATTACATACAAATTTAATAGGCCATGCATAAAATAACACAATGGCTGAATTTAGAATGTGTCATTGTATTTTAAACCATTGTTCAGAATTACTCTAGATAAATCTGTTAAACTCTCCTGCCTTATCCAACTCAAACTGTGGCAGTATTTCAGATTTTACATACATGAATATTTTTCTTCTTTCCTCCTATTTCTGTGTCTATGAAATCAAGACTACACACACAACTTGAATATTTATAAAATCCATTGGCAATGATTCTGGAATTTTAGGATTAGAATGCTCAAAACCAATATTATTTGTACCTGCCTATACAAGAACATGTATATCATAATTTGTTTTATAAAATATCTTCAAGTAATATGCTTTGGAATCACATGTTGTTATATGTCCTTTTTTTAAACGATTTATTTATTTACGCATATAAGATTTGGGGTACTAGTCAGAGGTACAGGAGCGGAGAGGATTCACTGGAGACAGAGACGGGAGTAGAACAGGCAGACTGACTGAAACACACTGCTGAGGGTAGCAGCAGGCAAGGCAGGAGAGGTCTGCTACACCACTTAGGTTCCTTCATATGGATCCCCTGCCTGGCCAGTGGCTGGGATCGAACTTGTGCTGCAGTGGCTGCAGTTTGCTTCATAGTGCGTTGCTTAACCCACTGCGCCACCAGGGAGGCCCCCTATATATCCTTTTAAAATTCAAAATACTTCCTTAATCACAACTACTCAAAATTGTGAATTATAATATTCTGCTAATAGTTCAGTTAGTTTCATATGCAGATAGATATTACATAGGTGATTAGCCACTCCTGGTTGACAAGGTATTCTGTTAGGCATGCCTGTTGGACTTTACATGAATTATTTCATTTAAAACTAAAAAATATTATATTCCCATTTATTAAAGATAATATTTACTGATGTGTAGAAGGGCTTAAGGATTTGTCCAATTGTAATTAGTGTTGGCATTTGAATTGGTCTTCAGAATTCAAAATTTTCAGTCAGACCTTTGCAATAGATTGAGACAATTATTCATATCAGGACTATGGAATATGAAATACAACAGACCCTGTTGTATATCTGAATAAAATTAGATTTTTTTGTTTAAATTGAAGCTTATGTTACTTTACTGCTTCATAATATAATTTATTTTTTCCTACTATTTTTTGTAGTCCACTGAAGTTTTAAAATTTTCTGCTCTAGATTGCCAGCTTTCAATTACCAAGAGTGGACTATCTACTTGAAAGTCTTATGTCTCATCCCTCATCAATTTTCCTCTATTTCAGAGTTGTTGCTGTCACAAGTGATGATGTCTGATGTTTGAATTTCACAGGATGATTGTTCCCAGGGGCTTTCTAGGCAGTTGTGTTTTGTGTCTTATGGACATTAAAAGTTATGCCCGCACCATAACTTCCTAACAGAGTAGTATTCATACACTAAGAACTATGAATCCAATCAGTGCTTTATCATTATTCTACTTTGATTTATTCATTCATACTTCAGTAGTACAGTACATCCAGTCTCTTGTTTGTTCTATGTATTGAGTTGAGTGCTTTGCAGCAATTTTTCCTTCAGTAATAATGTCGCCTTTCTTATCCTGTATCCTGGAGCAATTTTGGATTTGTCTTTTGGCTCCAGGATCTGTTTGCATTAATTTATACTAAACTGAATTTCTTTTGTCTTCAAGCCAAGCCACTTAAATTATCTAAATGTGTCAGTGAGTTCTAACGGATGTTTTCTCGCATTTCCTGTTCTGCTTTTTAACTTTATAGTATTAGTAATTGTGCAACCTATTGTAAATCTAATTTGAATAATTTTAATTCAATTAGATGTTTGATGTATTTTCTCATAAATGCATTTTTGAGAATTTCTTTCATGTTTCCTTCCTATCTCTAGGTCCCAATAAAATGAGTGCAGTCATATTTTCTCAAAGGTACCTTTTAGTTGAGGTTATTTTTTAAGTGATCTCAGTGGAAAATGGACTTCTTACATGTTTGTGTTATTTACACATAATTAATCCTAAATTGCCATTTGATACTTGCAAGTGATTTTGCTTATTTTGTGAAGCTATCATGCCATCTGTAGGAGTGTGTGTACATGTATGTGTCACATGGGGAAAGAAAAAAGTTGATAATTTGAGTCAACCACTGGGACCAAGCATGCTCATATTTTTAGCCTCTTTTACCTCTAGGCATATTGTTTTTAACCATCCACTTTTAATATAAGAATGCATTTTAGAGTAAAGACTGTTCCATGACTGTTGCCAAAGCCATTAAAAAGTCAGCTGTAAAATTAGCTTAAGATTTGTCCTTGCTTGCATTCTACCACACTAAAAAATACCTCCACTAGTGGTTTTAATAGTGGGATTCCCACTATTCAACATGATAAAGCTCAAAATAGGAGGCACATAATTATTAGCTATGATATATAATATATCTATCTATATATATATATAATTTGACTTGCTTATAAGTCACTGCTCTTTACTTTTTTAAAATTTGCCTATAACAAATCTTCTAAGTGTTTGTTTTCCAGAGACTTGAGTTCTCCATGGGAAAGGCACATCTTTTCCACACACAACAGTTTGGCTATTTCTATAGTTATGCATCCTCCTTGTCACAATGAATGATGACAGTGTATTGTAGACTTAGGTCATCTACGCTCATCCATGCATTCCTTCACTTCATTGTTTTCTATGCAGTGTGCTGCCCTGCTCAACTTGAATGTGGGCATCATTACAAAAGATAATGTGGGTCCCCCTCCCTGGCCAGGGATCGAGCTTGCACTGCAGTGGCTGTTGAAACTGCACAGTGCAGCACTCAACCCCTTGTGCCACCAGGGAGGACCCAGGTCTTCTGTTTTTATCTTACATTCTTTGTAAAGATATTTCTAAAGATACTTAAAAATCTCTTACATAGAAGACTGTAACAAATACTGATCATAGATAAGTAGTAGATTCAAAGTTAAAAGTTGTATGTCTTCTACTTTTTGGCTGGTGATTATCAAGTTAAAAGTTAATATGAACACCCTTGGAACAGACTTGTGGAAGTCACTGAAATACAGAGCTGTTATCGACTTTTACTGAGTTTTGAAGAATGCAGTTCCAGATATTTGAATTCACTGGAAACACCCACCAGAAAAAAAGAAAAGTGTAGGTTCTAAGGATTTGACAAATAATCTTTTTTCCTTTGTGAACATCAAGCATTGTGTAGTTGAAAGGTTCACTCCAATGAAGATGTTGTTTTCTGACTAAGGTTTTGGTTTAAGCCTAAAAGTAACCTTATGGTGCCTAGAGGGAAAAACTGTAGTAGAAATGATCAAAATGCTTTCACAAATATGTCAACTTAGAATGGCAGACTGTGGGCACATACTCCCAGAGGAAATCCCCCAACCTGTTAACTGAAGCTTAAGACTCCAAAGCTGAGAATCTAATATTCCTTACTTCTTTGACTGGTCCTGATTGGAGATTCTCTTTGAATTTAAAATCACTTTAGGAAGTTGTGAAAGCTTAGATTCAAAGCCAAAATTGCCAAGAGTGAAAGTAATCTGATGGTACACAAATTTACATTTCTTCAAATTGTGCTTCCTTTTATTTCTAGCACTATTATTTATATATAGATACAGTGTCACTTTAGATAGAATTCTGTTTTCATGTTCAAAAGGGCATACATCCGAATTTCCAGTCTTTCAACTAATAGAATTTTTCAATCTGAGTATGAATTACATGAACATCAAGCATTGTTAGTAGCTTTCACATACAATAACTTGTTTAATCATCTTAATTATATCTGTGAGGGATTATCTTTCAAATATTTAGGTTATGTGTAATATAATTATATTACGTAAGAATGATCCATTATCAAGTCATATTTTTTTAAAGATTTATTTATTTATGCATACAAGAGCTGGGGTACAGAGCAGCGTCCAGGGAGGTGAGAAGATTCACCAGAGACAGAGAAGGGAGCAGAACAGGTAGACTGATTGAAACACACTGCTGAGGGGAGCAGCAGGTGAGGCAGGAATGCAGGAGAGGTATGCTACGCCATGTGGGGCCCCTCGCTGGTCGGCAGCAGGGATTGAAGTTGTGCTGTAGTAGCTGCAGTTTGCTCCATAGTGTGTTGCTTAACCCACTGCACCACCAGGGAGGCCCCACAGGTCATATGTTTTGTCTAAATTGCAGGACAGGGCCTCCCTGATGGCATAGTGGGTTAAGCAACGCACTATGAAGCAAACTGCAGCCACTGCAGCACAACTTCAATCCCTGCTGCAGGCCGGGGGGGTGGAGGGGGTGGAGGGGGTGGGGGGGTGATGGGGTGGATTCAGAGTGGGACCCACCCAGGACCCACCCAGGACCCACCCACATGGCGAGGCAGACCTCCCCTGCTGTGCCCGCTGCTCCCCTCAGCAGTGTACTTCAGCTGATCTGCCTGTTCTGCTCCCTGCTCTCTGTGGTGAATCCTCTCACCCCCACCCCATACCTCTGGCCTGTACCCCAGTGCTTGTATGCATAAATAAATAAATCTTTTAAAAAATAAATGAATAAATAAATTGCAGGACAATGTTCCAATAATACAACTTTGAAAAAGTGGAAAAAATCAACATATTAATAAAAATAGAATATGTAAAACTATCAAGTGTTTTACTTTAAAGTGATATTTAAAACATTTGATATTTTGAGGTATCTTTACTTATTTCAAAAATAATTCCTCTAACATCTTTATACTTCATTATAATTCATTTTAGCTTGACTACTAATTAGGGTATACACACTATACTTAATTAAAAGTAGTGATTCATGTTCATATCCATAAAACAAAAAACAAAATCAAGCAATACCCATACCAAACATAGACAACTGAAATTTCTCCTAATTTATTCCTTTGAAAATTATCTTTATTAATCTCTTTGTTGACATATTAAAGAGCAAATAAATGTATCTAAATTTACAGACCAAGTTTGAATTGTCAATAAAATATTTGTTTTGAGAGGTTTTTTTTTTTTAACTTGTTAAGTTGTGCCTTCTTTCTTGACAGTAAGTGAATATCTGGTTTGTATTAATGCTCTCATTTGTATACAGAGAAAGATAGGTATACAATAATTAGATATTATTTATCTGCATATATCTTATTCACAGAATAAAATTATTCTTATTCTCTGATTATTAATTCACAATATGAACTTTAATTCACACTACAAAACATAATCAGTTCTGGTCATTAGCTTAAGGAAGTCTTGGAAATACTATAGTGAATAACTTTATCAAATACTAAACACTATGATAATTCACACCAGGCATTAGTCAATTGATTCTACTCATTGATAATTCACAGCAGGAATTAGTCAATTTGCCATCTTTCATATGATGACAAGATCGGAAGGCAGAATTTAAAATGAAGATATTTAATGTCTTGATGAATTGTTTTGATAGTCAGCAATATTTAAATTTAAAACCCAAATGCACCATTTTATACAAACAGATTATATTAGAATTGGTTGTCTTTCAAGAGAAAGGTAGGAGTTCAGGATCTGACATGCTGCCTGACACATAACATGTGTTTTACAATGTTCAGAGAGGATGAGAGTATATACTCCAGGTCCTTCAAATTATGCCACTAATTGTCATAATCTATAAATTCCAGTATAAACAAATATGAAGTTCCTTGGCTCCTTAGAGTTTGTAGTAATATCTGTAAATTATTAGCAGTAGATTATAAATAAAATGGGACAGATTGATTTTTAAAACGAAGGTGCCAAACATAGGATCATATAGGAAATATAGGGCAAATGTGATTCTTATGTAAGTGGAAACTTCCCTCATTGACATATAAAAATATATACTGCAGTCTTTTTGCTGAAACAGACACTAGAATGGAAGCTACCCACACTCTCCTGTGTAGAAAAGCAGGAAAATGTTCCCAGCAGCCTCTCACCCTTGCTCTGTATGCTCTGTATATCTTGTATCATATGCACTCAGTGAGAATGCAAGTGTGTTGATGTTTACTAAACAGCAGGGTGCACAATTTCCTACTGCAGTCATAAGAAGAGCAGAGCATATGCTTGAATATTCCAAATAATTTCTTAGACAATACATGTGGATCTATATCTAATATGAAATTAATTTTTCACACACATGCGGAGCTCTGTAACCAGATTTTTACACAGTGGGTTGTGATATCACAATACCTCATTCATGATCCATGTGTTTGAATTATACTACTTGAATTATCAAAGTCATCTTGCTGTTTGAAGGCCACTGGCATATTTGAAAAAAAAAATATAATCAAATCTAGCTCCTTTAGGGGAGATGCTGATACTGCCCCTGTGGGTGGTACAATAGATGTTAGTTAGTGGCTTGAAGCTAATTTTTCTGTTTCAAATATTTATGACACATTGTTTCTCCAAAAGATACATAGTTTTAATAGATTCTCTCTCTCTCTCTCTCTAACATATACACACACACACACACACAGACTCACACATATATAAATGCATGCTTTGGCACCTGCAATGTATTAGTTTCTTCATTCTGAAACACTGATGAGAAAAAAAATCATTGGACTCTTAAAAGTTTGAAATATTTCAATAATTTTATATAGGATTTGATACTTAGGGAATCTTTTAAACCTCTAGATGCCCAGCTAAATGAATTTTAGCTAGTTAAATGAGTCTTATTTAATGATTTGGCCTCAAAAGAATCTTACAAAGTATATTTTATAGAGCACCTATTTTAAGCCAAATATTTCCCCAGGCATCTTCATTTGTCTCATTTATGTCTGACAGCTTTATAATATAATTTCCATGGGATAGCTATGAAAACCTATAGGAGTTCTATGTATGGTTATACAGCTCTGTGCTGTTCCAGATCCTAGTGTGGTCTAGGCTTAGTTTATTGCCAACTTTGATAAAAATGCAGAGTATGTTTATCATATTTTCAGTTAATATGAATATCTGCAAGGCAAATGATAGAACCTGGATGAAGAAAAATTTTTAGTGATTGGAATGATAAAAAAAAGGAAATGTTTGAGTTTGTGTGTGATGTTCTACATGGGTTAAATATATAAATATATGTATCATAATTCTTTATAATCAAATAGATTTAAGACTTACTGAAAGTGATATTTTCTTTTGACTTATGAAAGGCTGAGTAAGTCATATCTAGTTTTAAATTCAATTGTGTATACCAAACACTCAAGGATTCATTGCTGGTGTAGACTGTGTAAAAAGAAAATAATCTTTGATAGTGGCGATGTGAACACTATTTCTGATGGCAACCAGGCTTGATGTATCTGGTAAACAAGAAAACCTGGGAACCTGAGGGTAAACAGGTGGAGTTTGGTGGAGTGATCAAAATCTGTGGTATTCAGTAGGATCAGTGCATGGAGTTTAGGAGGAAAGTCTGCCACATTAAAAGAAAAATTATAGAAAAGGAAACAGTCCAACAGTGGAAAAGATTGCAGTGAATTTCTTGTCTTTGCAAATGCATTTTCTGTATTAAAAGGTAAATTGGGCTGTTTGGCAGTCATTCATTCCATTTTAAATACTTGAGATTTTATACTTAAAATGTAAAATTTGGTTGTAAGAGAAAATAGCTTGTACGTATTTGAAATGAATACAAATGGCATTTCTTCTCTAATTTAGTCTCTTAAATTTTATGTGTATATTATGCTGATATTTCATTCCACACCATAAAAACATAAAATAATGTAAAAAGCTGATTAATATTGTTTACTCAAATGAAACAATTCTCTTCAGGTGCATGCTAAGTTGATATTAGTTTTTTCTTATCAATGTGATGTTTTTTAAAATAAATGGAAGAAAGGGAAATGGTAAATATTATGTATAATTATCTAATGGTAACATTAATAATTTATATCTTCATTTAGATATTAGAGCAAATTTTAGTCTTACAAATATAAAATCATGCACCTATCTTCTTCAAAGAAGCATTCATAAAAATGGCATAATATTTTTGTATTTTGTTTGACATTTCTTTATATTTAATTAGTCATATATCATCATCATCCCACCAACCATTTCATACGTAGGTTTACAGATATTATTGCAAAATATTTCTGATTTTCAAGCACAATAGAAGAGAGGAAGAAACAGCACTAGTCAATATATTTGAGTAAATCTATTTAAATTTAAAGGCCTAAAAATTGAATCCCACAGAATTTGATCCATGAGTGTGCTAAAATATCAGATTAACTTAGATATATGCAGTTGGACTCCCTAAAGGAATAGTGCTATTAAGGGAATGAATAAACATTTTTGATTGAAAAGACATTTTGTTTTATTAGGTTGCACATCGTATTGTTTTTATTTTAATTTGCCATGCTCATTTTTCCCCCTAGTACTATGTGGTTTATGAAGAATCATCATACTTAACATTTTAATCATGTTATATATATGCCGGTAACATGGGGACAGTCAGATATAAAAATTATTTTAGCTTTATTCATCAAAATTTGAACTGAAAAAGACAGGTCAACATTCTAAAAGAAAAAAAAATAGAATCTGATGTTTCTGCATGAAGAAATTCACTAAAGTTACTGTACATATTTACTTTTATATTTTTCTACAACGAATAATAGATTAATTGGGCACAGTGAAAGGCAATAGAGAAAATGCTTTAATAATCAAAACATAGTGTTAAAAATATGCTGTTTTATTTACAGAAAGAATTATCACTCATTCTTTTGGGGTTAGGAGATGAGTTTTGAGTTGTGCCTAGATGCTGGAAAGTATGCCATGTAATGAAGATGGGGTGAAAATTTCAGACAATGGTGATAAAGATAAGGGAAAAAAGAGAAGAAACAGCATTGACTAGAAAATGGTTTATTTTAGTCTGCATGTGAGGCAGTAGGTCTATAAGGTGTACTAAGTTAGATCAAGATATGCCTCATACTAAGCAATCCAAGCTATTAGTGACAGGGCCATAAAGGTATATTAAAAGGTCAGTGGTACAGTTGTATGGGTATAGGGATTAAAGTAGAAAAAGTCCATTCCAGGGCCTCCCTGGTAGCACAGTGGATTGAGCAACACACTATGAAGCAAACCGCAGCCACTGCAGCATGAGTTCGATCCCTGCTGCTGGCCAGGGAGGGGACCTACATGGCATAGCAGACCTCTTCTGCCTGGCCCGATGCTCCCCTCAGCAGTGTACTTCCCCTCAGCAAGTACACTGCCTGTTCTGTTCCCGGCTCTCTGTAGTGAATCCTCTCATCCCCCCCACCCCCAACACGTCTGGCCTGTACCCCAGTGCTTGTATGCATAAATAAATAAATCTTTAAAAAAAAAAGTCCATTAAAAGTGATGAGCAACAGTGACAAACATCAGTAGATCTTTTAGGAATCCAAGAGAGTTGTGTTTTCTCTGGACTTCAGGTTCTCCTATAGATTCTACCTTCCATTTGTTTCTCTTCCTTCTTTCCATCCAAAAAAAATTTTGAGTTCAGTGCTTATCTCCATTCTTCTAGTTACTAGAGAAACAGTAGTGAACAAAGGAGACAGTGACATAAATATAAGTCTGTTTAGTTTTTACAACTTCCCTCACCTTCAAACTTGGGGGAAATTAACATGTTTTACAAATATTAATGGAATAAACAAATACTGAATTCAATAAAATGTCAAATAGCAGGTTTTATATAAAAAGTAGACATAGAGTTAAGTATGCAAAATAAATTATCAATTTTTCTGCAACAGCATTATCATTTTATTACTGTAATTCAGTTTTCTTCCCTTGAAAGATTGCAATATAAAGTAAAATATTCATCATTTGGTCTATTGCAGGCCTTCAATAAATATAAGTTGATGATTAAGGCACTCTTAAAGGACACAACTGAACTACTTTTTATTGTTACTTTTGTTAATTTTTAAAGCATGTATTAAATTTTTCATCTTAAAATCACCTCTTTAAATGTTCAATCTTCATTAAGAGAGCTGGAATTGGGGCCACATTATGAGTCTGTCTGCAGCCACTGCAACACGAGTTCAATCCCCGGCCAGGGAGGAGACCCACATGGCGCAGCAGACCTCCCCTGCCTTTCCCGCTGCTTCCCTCCGCAGTGTATCTCAGTTTATGTGCCTGTTTTGTTCCCCACTCTGTCTCTGGTGAATCTTCTACTCCCAGTGCCTCTGGTCTGTACCCAGCTCTTGTATACATAAATAAATAAAATATCTAAAAAAGAAAAAAAAGAGAGCTGGAATTGTGAAAAATTTCTAAGTGGGGACCAGGACTGTCAGTTATGGGTCAGACCTAAAATAGCATAGGGTATCTATGGCTACTGATGAATGAAAATTTTGTGTAGTTTGATTGAATGTAATTCAGTGAATTTGAGTCAGACCTAGTTGAAGGCATATTTTATCTTCTCACAGAATAACAGTATTATTTATATTATTTTATATCAGTCTGTATCTATGCTTATATCTTCATTTTTATCATCTATATGTAAACTTCAATAGTTTTTAATTGTATTGTACCACACTAGTTTATAAGTACTTAAAGAGAACCAGACATCCCCTGTGATTGTATTTATTTTTTTTTAAGATTTTTTTTATTTATGCACATATTGCTGAGGTATAGGCCAAAATTGCCAGAGGTGAGAGGATTCACCAGAGACAGAGCGGGGAAGAGAACAGGCAGATTAACTGAAGTACACTGCTGAAGGGAGCAGTGGCCAAGGCAGAAGAGGTCTGCTGAACCATGTGGGTCACCTCCCTGGCCCCGGGGATCGAACTTGTGCCAATGTGTGGCAGATGCTTCACAGTGCAGAGCTCAACCCACTGAGCCACCAGGGAGGCCGCCCCTCCCCACATGATTTTAAATGTTACAATTCCTAGCATAGTGTTTTTTGTATGGTAGTCATGTAATAACTACCTATTTTCCAAGTCAGATATAAGATATATATCATTTAATTTCCAATTATTCCTTGATGTCAACAGAAATTGCCAACTAGAGTCAGCTCTTGCCATGCTTTTGTATCATTTGTCTCTTGATAATTCTATGGCTAATAAATTTACTTTATAAGTAGAGTTCAAGTGTACAGTATCTATCTCCAGTCTTTTTTTTTTTATATTTATTTTTTATGCATACAAGAAAGAGGTGGGGTACAGGCCAGAGTCGTGGGAGATGAGAGCATTCACCAGAGACAGAGTGGGGAGCAGAACAGGCAGACTGACTGAAACACACTGCTGAGAGAAGCAGCGGGCAAGGCAGGAGAGGTCTGCCTTCGCCGTGTGGGTCCCCTCGCTGGTCGGCAGCAGGGATCAAACGCCTGCTGCAGTGGCCTGCTGCAGTGGCTGGGGTTTGCTTCATAGTGCGTTGCTTAACCCACTGCGCCACCAGCGAAGCCCTCTATCCCCAGTCTTTATTCGGGATTCTTGTTGGTGATATTTTCCAGAGAAATAGTATAAACATGTTCTATAAGGCCCTCAACACATTATTGTTCTCATTGTTCTTAAATTATATTTTTCTTGTACATGGTTGGTATGCCTCAAATATTTATTAAAAATGTGTAAAAGAAAGATATGTTTATATATGTCGGCATATTTTCTATAAGAGAGTATGTAAACCATAATTAATATAAATGATTATAACATTTTATAAAATTGCATGTTATCTTCCGAAACTTTTGATGATGACTTAAAAACAAGTTAGTATTATTGAAATTCACCTTGTAAATAAATATAATTATAAAATTAATTATAGAATTTAGTCATGGTAAAATTACCTAATTTGCCCAGTAGTACTGTTATCTTCATAAACTAATATTGAATTTAGCTTTGCTAAATTTGTATTGCACATTACATTTTAGCAGCAGTTTCAGGAACCCATTATTAACTGTCAGATGTCATATTATATCAGTGAAATTTGAATCACTCATTACATTTTGGCATTTACTTTATGAGAGTGAATCAGTCTAGGGATCCTATTTAGAAACTGATTTTTACTTTAACTATTATTTAAATAATACATACTTTTATCAATTTACCAATTATATTTATATTAACACATACTATAAAATAAAATTGTAATTAATCATAATATAATTAGTTGAAATGCAGGTTTATTTTTTCAGCAATTTAGAAAAATAACCAGCTTTTTACACTTAAATTTTTATCTTAAGATATTGTTATTGAGGTAATATTGGTTTACAACATTGCATATGATTTAGAAACAAATATTCACACTTCTTCAGATGTATATACCATACCACACCCAGCAGTAAGGCACCCATAATCCTCTGCCACAGTCCATGTGTCTTACACTTGATTTTGCAAGGGAATGATAATATGAGTATACGAACTATTATCTAGATATTTTTTTAAAAATCCATAATGCTTGGGGCCTTCCTGGTGGCGCAGTGGGTTAAGCAACGCACTGTGAAGCAAACCGCAGCCACTGCAGCACGAGTTCGATCCCTGCTGCCGGCCAGGGAGGAGACCCACATGGC
>JAGFMF010011625.1:687308-763708 GCA_019455555.1 Galemys pyrenaicus
GTCTGCCTGTTCTGCTCCCCACTCTGTCTGGTGAATCCTCTCACCTCCCTGAACTCTGGCCTGTACCCCAGCTCTTGTATGCATAAATAAATAAATCTTTTAAAAAAAAAATCCATAATGCTTGATAGAAGTCAGAAAATTTTCATTTCAACTTTCTTTACTTGACCCTTATAGATTTACATTATAAGTGCTTTTTAAACAGTTTATTTTTTGGCAGTAGCCAAAACTAAGTCACCAAAGAAAGATGAGAGCTTGTTCTATATTCCAGATAATATATTCAGAATATGTTTTTAAAATAGCCTGGCCTAATGAATTATTTCCCCTTTACTTTCAATTATATTTCTATTTTTTTTAAAAATTGCTATTCTCATCTCACATTTATATCTCTGCTTTGTCTTTTACATTTTATGATTCACATAAAAATATTAAATCATTTGCTATTGAGTTACTCAGTATTGCACACTGTAGTCTCCCTTAAGGGATGAAATATTACTTAGAGATAAGCAATTAGGTATTTTAAATATTTAGATACCCAAATATCATTCTGCAATCTTAGTCTCTCTTATTGAGACAAATTGTTCCCTGGTTCTGCATCCATAAACATCACCAGAGAGAACATTAATAATCATTAGGTATGTGCCTCAGTAGAAATTGGAAAATAGTTTAATGGGATTTTAACTTAAATGAAGACCAAGCGTGAGTAACTCTTATTTTCCATGTATCCTCAGGGTCTGAGAGATAAACACTAACAAGAAAATAATCACTTATCTTTTAGTTTACTCTTTCTTCCCGTGTGAGTTGAAGACTAAAAGACTCAAAAAGCAAAAGTGGGACTGCAGCCCAGCCTTCTATTATCTGTTGAATACAAAAAAATGTGACAAGAGACTTTTTCAGTCACTTCTCTAGACAGTTTGAGAAACATACAGGTTTAGTTTTTGGATTTCCAGTTTCAATACCCATTGTCTAACAGTAATTATGTCTTGCTTATACTTACTAAACTTTAAAAAATGTCAGAAATTTAATCTCTCTCTCTACTGTGATAAGATGGCATCCATATATCTGTGACTGAGTTTTTTCCCCAACATTGTTTATTACCGTCTCAAAGAGCGGTATCGGTAGAAATGATTAAGTAGAAACAGATTCTCATTTAACAATTGCATTTACTCCTGTCTCTTCTGATTTTTTTTTTTTCCCTTTCTTCCTGCCATAGCAGAGCCATTTACCCGCACTTTTTATCTTTACTTTTTTTTTTTTTTTTGTCTTTTGGGACTTTTTGCTTAGAAATGGAGAAGTATAAATAATGCTGCTACTTTCCCATCCCCATTTAAATAACAACCTTGAAACAATAACATCCATTGCTAGCTTTTAGTTCTGCATGGCACTCATAAATTTTCTGGCTCAAATCATTTTTATAAAATAAATAAGCATATATATTTCAAAGAACTCAACCACTTAATAGTACTACCTATTAGTTCTGGGTACAACTGCCATAATCTAGTTGTAATTTGAAAGAACCAGGAAGTAAAAACACACCCTTCCACATGGAATGAGATTTTACAATAACATTTTAATAAAGACATGAACATTTCCAACACACCCCACATTCTCCTCTGTAATGCTCACTAGGCATCCATTAAGTGTTATGGAAGGTATTTTGTGATACATCTTAATAGAGAAAATTTCTAATCTGTATTGTCTGATGATTCTGACCAATGAAAAAGTCAGATAATTAAAACTATCTCTATAAAATAAGGATTTCTTAAAAATCATCTTTCCATGGGTGATAATTACTCAAAATTATTGATTCACATTAATAATAAAAATCATTGCAATTTGTAATGATAACATGTAAAGAAATGATTAAAATTGTAAAAATAATTGGTTACATATAAAAATAAGAGGAGAACATCCTCATTTGGAGATATGAACCATCAATCTATAAAATGCAGCTAGACCCCTGAAGTGACTGATGACCATAATGAATAAAGAAGATTTCATTGTTTCATAACATGATTAGGAGTAAATTATTTTTACCAAATTTTAAAATTAACACGAAAACTCTTTAGCATGTTCCCAAACTAGACAAATACTATTTTGGAAAAGAATAGAACTAAATTAATAAAATGTATATGAAGATTCTGTTCTAGGAACACATTTTTAATTTTCAGTGTGTTAAAAACAATAGAAAGATTTGCCTTTAAGATCTTGGCTCTTTCTCTTGTATTTTTCTCATCCTGAATCTTGTCCTTCCTCCAGCTTTCCACCATGACAAAGTGATTGAGAATCTGTGTTGGGTTTTCCTACTTAGCACTTTTATTCAGCAACTGTTCTTATGTGGTACTTTCCAGGTAACTGGTGAACTTGCAAGTTTATTTACATTTTAAAAATAACATACAAAATAAGATATGCTTGGATCTGATTAATGTTCAAAGTTAAAATTCTGTAATACAAACAACAATGCAGACCAGTTAGCCACCTGTAAAGTGTTAAAGGAGTGCTCAGGATTATTAGGAGTAAGGGCATTATATAAAAAATGTTGCAGACTGGAAAACGTAAGTAGTATTGGCTCTGGAGAAATTGAGTTTGTTCATAGGTTTTGAATATGGTTAAATATTAATGAAAGAAATATTTTCAGTGTCTAAATGCATTTTGAATGTGTTTTGGTAGTTATATAATGTGATATTGAGAGTAAATCATCCAAAATCACATTTTTTATTAAATGACTTCAAGTACAGCAATAGCAAAAAGGAAACTTTCTTAGCTTTTGAGTAAAACTGATCTTCCTTCAAAAGCCCCAATAGCAGTTTTTCTATCTTTCCACCACCACCCCCAACCATTTTTGAGGGGAGGGTGGTATCTAGAGTGAGCCTCAAGAAACTGAATGATCCAAGGACCGAAGAATCTCAGAAATGTTCCCATTGTTACTAAGAAAATTTGAAATGCCAAACAGAATATTTGTACTATAATTTGCTAAAATGCCACAAAGTATGTTTTGTGTTATAGTTTCCTTCAATGCCCTATAGTGCCAAAAGTTCCCTAGAACTTTTACACATCACCTAGTTCATACAGCAGATTATTATAATCATCATAGTCATCATCATCATCATCATCATAATCATTTGGTGTTATCTCAATATTTTAGCTTCAGAATGTGCTTCACCATCTATTTTATTTTGGAAAATTGAAATTCATGTTTATTTCTTGGGATTTGTCACAATGATCACTTATTATTTTGAAGGCAGTATACTAAATGATTATTCCCTTAAGTATTTTAAATCTCAAAACCAAATTATGAAGTTATTTTTATTATTACCATTGTTTTACAGATATGCAAACTGAAGTCAGGAAATTTAGGTAATTTTTCTTTTTAATTTTAACTGAGATAACATTAGTGTACATTGTTCTTTCTGTTTTAGAAATATAGATTTCCCCCCTTTAGGTGCAGATAGTATAGCTCACCCACCACCTAAGCACCAAAGTCCACCTCCATACTCCTCTGTTCTCTTCTCTGTGTTTCCCCCTGGTTGTTAAGTAATTTTTCAAAGGTTACATAGACAAGAAGGACAGAGGCAAAATCAGAATCTAAGTGGTCTGTTTTTAGCTTGTTTTTGCTTGTCCTTTTAATCTTCCTGTAGCCCTATGAGACAACCAAATTAACCTCTCAGTAGGAATGGGATCATATTTGAATGACACCAATTGCTTTTAAAATAAAAGTATATTGTGGCTTTGCTTATGAGACTTTCAACATCCCACTGGTAAGACAAATAGATTACTGTATTTATAAGAACATCTTACTTGTGGAGGACTGCTAAAACAAATTCAAAAGTTGTATTTTCACCAAAAATTTCTATTTTCTCAAATGTCTAAAATTATTCAATGGATTTTCTCAGTGTTTAGGGCTTTCTTTTTCATAGTTTTTCCTCAAAATGTTCTTTCTTACCACCATTGTTTCTGCTGTTATTTGCTAGATGATGATAAAATGGAGACACAGTATCAAAATGCTATTAATTGAAAATCTTGAACACAGTGATGATGCAAATCACAGCATACTCTTTCTTGATGGAGATATGCTCATTTCATGAATCTGGATGGTTCATGTCATATGATACAGTAATAATTTCTGTTGCCAAATTATTCAGTCATTTATATTAAAAGTCACTATCGTGAAGGAATTTACAGAGCAGTTGAGATGAAAAATTATAGGCAGATCATTATAATAGAGAGTGACAAAAACAATGAAAATTATAGGCAGGGTAGATTTCCTGCATACAAATGCATCAAAACAATCTGGAACATCTTAAGAAACTTTACAGAAATGGGAGCTCTCAACTGAAACTTAATGAGTTAGAGAAACAGAAAAAAAAAAAATAATAATAAAGAGATGCATTTCCTTACCAGTTTACTTTTCAGATTGTTTAAAATAGTCAATGAAATAAACAACTGATATTCTTCACAGTATTATAATATAGTAAGAACTGGTGAAAGTTGGGCCTGCCCTGGTGGCGCAGTGGGTTAAGCAACACACTATGAAGCAAACCGCAGCCACTATAGCACGAGTTAGATCCCTGCCACCGGCCAGGGAGGGGACCCACATGGTGCGGCAGACCTCTCCTGCCTGGCCCGCTGCTCTCCTCAGCAGTGTGTTTCTGTCCATCTGCCTGTTCTGCATCCTGCTCTGTCTGGTGGATTCTCTCACCACTCCCACACCTCTGGCCTGTACCCCAGTGCTTGTATGCATAAATAAATAAATAAATCTTAAAAAAAAAGAACTGGCAAAAGCTAAAGTCACTTCTCAATATTAAGTTCTAGCAAAGGATGTAAATATAATAGTGACTTGAGTGCTAGTTTTCTAAACAGCAGAATGTGGGAATATGGGAGTTTATGTTAGTCAATGATATCAAAAACTTAAGTACTTTGTTCCTTCTTAACAGGAAATATATATATTCAATTAACAGCACACATGTGTTTATCCTCAAAATCACTAGTATTAGTATGCTTTGCAATCCTACATCTATTTGCCAACACATGTGTCACTGAATAGATACTTCCCTGGTTTAAAATTAAAGTTTTTCATGAATGATTCTATTTTGTGCTCATTTTTGTGCTAATAAGACACCTACAAGTTTTAGGAAAAAATACTTAGACATGTACTATTTCTTTTTCTAAGGAATGTTAATATCAACAATTGAAGTTTCAAACTATCATTTAAATGGCTACAAACCTAATTTAAGGATAATAGAGCAATGGTGTTAATACCTCTTAGAATGCTATTGCTATAAATAATGATGACATTTGTTGCAAAGTTGAAAGCAAAGAGACAATAGATAGAAATTTTAGAGTATGAGTGGTTATAGAATTCCAGTGTGGTGTTGTTTTCACTTTGGCTGTCCACCTTCTATCTAATTCAGGGCCGTCATGATAGGTGCAGGGACCACATGGCAATCAGGGAGAGCGACTGAACTCAATTTCTAAATACAGCAAGGACAAGTGGGAATCTACAAATAAGGAGCAAGGAGGTGAGGGGAGGGGTGAGTAGATGGGAAATTACCAGGAGGAAATCCCAGGGGTAAGACAGATTGGCCTGATTCACCCTGACTGGATGAATGCTGAAGACAGACCAGGATGATCAGATATTACCTGAGAGATGCTGGAGGATGAAGGTTTTGATAAGATACCCAGGGTGATCAAATATCGAGAGATGTTCTGTTAAACTGATTTGGTGGACTTCTTGCTAAAACTGAATTTTATAAGAAAGTACATACCGGGCCTCCCCTGGTGGTGCAGTGGGTTAAGCAACGCACTATGAAGCAAACCCCAGCCACTGCAGCACGAGTTTGATCCCTGCTGCAGGCCAGGGAGAGGACCCACATGGCGTGGCAGACCTCTCCTGCTGTGCCTGCTGCTCCCCTCAGCAGTGTACTTCAGCTGTTCTGCTCTCCACTCTCTATGGTGAATCCTCTCACCGCCCCACACCTCTGGCCTGTACCCCAGTGCTTGTATGCATAAATAAATAAATCTTTAAAAAAATAAAAATAAATTGATCTTTAAAAAAAAAGAAAGTACATACCTGAGCTGAGAAGGTTCAGAAGCCTGACTCAAATTTTGTCAAGCAAAGAATCTTTGTAACAAGAAAGGAAAGGTAAAAAAAAAAACTTGCAATGTTTTTCTTCCCCCATAAGTGTTTTAAATCCTTTAAATCCCATGTAGATTTGAATTTCTTTCCTTGTTCTGAAATTCTGTTAATGATCATGTATAATGCACAATGTCTGTACTATTTCATTTATTTAAAAGCAATTCCATTTTATTTATTTACCGATAGGTACGGCTGTGAAAATATCACAATCTTTTCCTAAGAGTTGAAGATAATAGTTGAATTGTGTGTAATGGATACAGCATGGCTCACTGGAGGCATTTCGTGTCCAGAGTGGAATAGCCTTTGACTGATTAAGTGGGCAGACTTTATTGACTACATTATTAAATATGAAATCTATTAAACTTAAGTACAACCTTTCCCCCCTCCAAATGTTAACATCAGTGCCAGAGTGAGAGTAAAACTCGTGACATTTAGAAAGGAGAGAGAACAAGATGAGATTTACCAGAAAGAGGATATATAAATAATTGAATAAGAATGTCTGTAACAATACAGCTCTTTGAGATTATGTGTGACAAAATATTTCTCTATTTTCTGATGGGAAAAAGTTTCTAAGAGGGCTCGATCAGTTGTTCTTTAGGTTCTGAATCAGGGTAATTTTGGAGGCTTCCTTCCAAATTCTGATTTATCACCCCAGAATCCCAAGGGCCCTCTGTGTGATTGCCTTGGCACTGATATTTATGCTAGATGAACTCAAAGTGCCGCTCTTAACTCGATATTATCCTTCTTTAGGTCACAAAGGTGCTATCTTTCAAGAACATTTGTGTGATTTTCACATCACCCGATATCTCACCAACACTGGAAGTGTCTTTTCTTTGAAACTCAGAATGAGCCCACCAGACCTGTAAATAAAATTCAGCAAGACTCAGTAAACATGCCTGTTCCCAGCTGGGATGCCAGTTCACAGAAGAGGAAAGTGAATACAGTGAAGTAGGATAAATTAGTGCATTGGCTCCTAGTACCAGCTTCACAGCTGTGTCATGGTTTCCTTTAGGTCTCCATGAAAATGTAGGTTTTCATGCCTGATATTCTTTCTATTATTGTTATCTATCC
The DNA here is from genome assembly GCA_019455555.1 of Galemys pyrenaicus. Lineage (NCBI taxonomy): Eukaryota > Metazoa > Chordata > Mammalia > Eulipotyphla > Talpidae > Galemys > Galemys pyrenaicus. Next base: position 694,513 of record JAGFMF010011625.1, read on the forward strand.
TCTTCAGAGGTGTAAGAAATGACCTTTCCCCTAGAAATGCCAAACTGATTCTTTAAGAGAGATTGCTGTTGCTTTTACGGAGACAGGCCTCTGTTTCACTCTTTTGAAGAATCTGCCACTGCAATCACAGGTAAAATACTTAGCAGGAAGAAGACAGTTGCAGGAGTCTCCAAGGTAGGCTTACTCTCACAGCGGAGCATAGGATTTGCCACTACCTTGCTGCCTTCAAGCTGCCAGAGCACTTCTCGAAACTGATATCTCTAGATGGCGAGACCTTCACCGTCCTTGTTTACATTCTTTAAGAGAGGCTTTTCTTTCTGCTGAAAGTTTGCAAGCTGACAGCTTTGGAATGTGAATTTTTCCGTGTCCTTTTCAGATCAAGTACAGTAGCAATGACAGGATTTTCCCACACTGTGCAAGTTAGTTTTCTGCAAATTATAATGTATATGGGCTAGAGACTGGTGTCAGCTCTTTTCACCAACTAGTGGAGACTCTGGGCCAAAGGCATCAGGCCTTCCACAACCCAGAAAGGCACAGATGTGCCAGTGTACCAGGGCTGTTTGCCCTTGCTCACTCAGTTTTTGATATAGTGAGGTTTTATATCTTGAGGGTTCATTGATGCAGAAAAAGGTCAGGAGTGAAAATTTCTACTTTTAACCCCTTGTCAAAAATAGATGCCACTTGGGATTTATATTGGTTAGTTATTGGTATTGTGGGAAATGGAATGATTGGTTAGGGCACTGGGCTTTGGAGGAACAGGAGATTCTTTACTCTGAGAACCTTGACACTGTCACTTCTGATTATTTGCATGGTACACAATGATTAACACACATGATTTCCATATACTTCTTTGTAATCCAATCTACCTTGTACTGAAATAGACTGAGGCCCTAAATCCATCAGTCCATAGTAAAAGTAGGCTGTGGATGTTTATAAATTTTTAAGATCCATTACATTCAAATGACTTTGTGCCTCTTTAAGTGATAACAAAGCTGTGTGTTTTATTAGTAGGATTGTGTTTCCTTAAAGACAAAGGGTGCAAAACAATCAGCATCTGACAATGACGCCACAATATGTCCCTTCATGTACATTCTTCATGATTTATATATTCTTATACTATATTGTCTCAAAATACTTTTGAGATCCCTATTTTAAGAATATGTGCACAATCAGGTTAGTAATTAAGGCAAGAAGAAATTCATTTGATTTTTATAGCATTTCACTAGAAATGGTATTAAGTACTAGCTGACTAAATTTGTTCTCTAAACTTGTACTCAGGTGATTTTTTTTGTGTGTGTGCCTGAATACATACGCAGGTTTTGTGATTCTAAGAGCATTTAAAGACTGATTATAAAACTTAAAGATGGTTTTTATGAAGTATGGCATAAAAATAACTAATTTACCTATTTAACATTTTACCCATAAAATGTGTTTTAAGCCAAAGTGTTGGTTAAGGGTGGTCATTTCAAAGACTCTTCATTTGAATATAGACATTAACAGAAATTAATATGAGGAAGTGCCAAGCAATGTAACAGTGAATAATAGAACTTATTTATTGCACCAAAAAGGAAATGTTAAAATGGTGCAACAGAACTCTGAACACTTTGCAAATTAAAAGATTTCTGAAAGATAAAACTTAAAGTTTGGCTATCTAAATAGTATTTAACTTAAGGAAGACAGACTCTTATTTATATTGACTATTTTTAATTGCACAAACTAGCAAAACAGCCCTTTGTTATTCTTCATAAAAATCATGATTTATTAAGCTTATGAATTCAGGAAACTGATAGAAACATGAATGAAGGTTTTGGTTTTGAAAATAATCCCAAAAATAACTGATACTCAAAGCACTGAGCAATAGATTCCCAAAACTGATTTTAACTAATAGTTACCATAAAATATTAAATAAAATTATGCTGAGATTATGTAGCTATAATAAAGTTGACATCAGAGAAAGTAAGAGAAAGACTGGGAAGGCCTTTATGAGGCATTACATTCTACTCAAACATTCTTCTAAGCATAGTGAGACAAAAATCAATGGAGGCATGGTAAGTTGTTACCTAATGAGGAGGTAGACCCATAAAAGTTAATTATAGCACATGAGCATTATTCCAAGAGAAGGCAGAAGAGAACTCTGGAACACCTAGGAAGATTTGCCTCTGTCATATAGAGGTTTTTCTCTTGAAAAGATTTCAGAAGTGTGTTAGAATTTGATTGTTAAATATATAAGAGGAGTCAGGCAAATAAAGAAATCCAGACATAAGTGGGTAGCAGCAATGATAAAGTTCATATAAATATAAGTCCATGTGACTGGTCCACGGTTGTGAGTGAACGTGAGAAAAGATGAATTTGGAAAGACAAGACTATTAGCCACATCCAGACTTTACTTCATGTTAAGGCATTAACACATTTTATTTATATCAAAGAAAGAAAAATATATTAAAAGGATCAGATTTGGGTCTCCCCTGGTGGCACAGAGGTTAAAGTCTCAGCACTATCAAGCTGTTGCCAGCCACAGTAGCATGAGTTCTATCCCTGGCCAGGGAGGTGACACACATGACACAGCAGACTTCTCCTATCTCTCCCACTGCTCCCCTCAGCAGTATATTTCAATAGATCTGCTTGTTCTGCTACCTACTCTGTCTCTGGTGAATCCGCTCAACTCCTGACCCCCTCACCTCTGGCCTAGATCACAGTTCTTATGTGCATAAATAAATAAAATAAATCTGTGAAAAATATAAAATAAAAGGATCAAAATGGATTCTTAGAAAAAAGAGCAATTCGGCATGTGTTTGAACATAACCACCCCTAATTTGTGAAGTTTATTGATTTAGTTAAGTAGGGGCATAACCTCACAACTATAATCCCCTCAAGTAACCAAACAGGAAGTCAAATAAAATGGAAGATGAATAAATGCACCATGTTTAAATTTTACACTGAGGCAGCGATAACTTTAATAATTCAATTGTGCTATTCATCCTAGTAAAGTTATTTTGATGGAGCATTAACTAATAAGACTGAAAGAAATGTTCCATACATTCTAGTCATCCCAGAACTTTCATTATGTGATAATTCTTGGATTATTAGCTACAAAAGGAGGGATAAACATATCTATTATTTAGAGATTATTATTTACTTTCCACCCAGTTTGAAGCTCTATGGCTATTTCTGTGGACAAAGCAATATTATGTGTTCATCTGAGTTTGGAAAAGAAGAAACTTTACTTTCAGTGTGGGTCATATTTGCAAAACTATGAACACATAGACAATGACCTGTGAAACTTTAAGGTCTGATATATCTTTTCCATGTCAAATAAAACCTTATCTAAAACCACTTATTTAGTTGAGAATGGATAATTATGAGTAAGCAAGAGAGAAAGAAAGAGGAATAAAGAGGAGGAAGAGAACAAATGAACATATGACCCAAAATAAAGAAGTGGTGTTTAAACTATTGAAATATAATTTATCTTTTTACATCAGTGCTTAAATAAAAAGCAATGTGAATAAAGATTTTTGTGTACTCCCTAGTTACTTTCAGAAGTTCCTACTTTTAATAACAGAATTTTCTATATTGTTAAGTAGAGCAGCTACTTTTCAAAGTCTGTGTTCTAGTCGCTTAACATTCTTTTTCCATATCTTTTTTACCCCCAACTCAATACATATCTATTGTTAATCAATACAAAGAAAAAAAATCTTGAATGCTCATTTATTTTCTGGGGGATTTCAGTAAACTAAATGTATCAATGGAAAAATGCTTATTTTCTCAAAGGCAAAGCATTCATTTGAACTTCAAAAGTAAAACATAGATTGTGAATTATGGTAAAGCTCAAGTACCTCAATGGACTTTAGCCTCTACAAACACTTTGTTATAAAATATTGTTAATGCTCTGATGTTTCAGAATTTAAAACAGATATGGATAATTTAGCATATGAGCTAGAGGAACATAGTGTATGATTAAATTCTTGAAAAATAGAAGCTCAAGTTAAAAAAAAATTAAAAGCCTAAAATGTTATAGAATTATTTTTAAATAAGAAGTTGAATGTTTAAAGAATTCAATGCTAGTACTGGAATTGCTAAATTCCTTATAATCACCATGTACAGTTTTAAAAGGAAACTATTTGCTTTTGTACATAGAAATAAATAAATAGATAAATAAATAGATGACTAGATAAATAAATAAATAAATAAATAAATAAATAAATAAATAAATAAATAAATAAATAAAGCTTCAAAAATTTATGTCCCATCTACCTCAAGGAAATCCCTTCTCTCCCCATCAAGGTAAGGGTGCATGTACCTGGTTTTTAGGAGATGAGGTGATTGTAGAGAACACCTTCTTGGTCAGGACACAGAGGTATAGAGAAGAGCAAATGAACAGTATCACACTTCTGGTATAAACTTTGCTGATATCTATGTTAACATGTTTACCAAATATTCACATTTACAATGGATTTTCCATTCCCATGAACCCATTTTCAGCTTTCATCACCTACTAATGAGGTATCTGTGGCAGTGGTTCTGAATCAAAGGGATGGGGTGGCTAGACTAGTTTTGAAAATTATAAGGAAGTTTATGATGTTTCAGGAAAAGGACAATGAGATAATGCACATAAGATCTTGTCTCTAAAGAAAAACAGGGAAAAATGATCTATCACTATTGCTACATATTTTAGAAAGTATTTTCTAGGAAGAAAACCATTATTTTCAAAAGAAGCAATTTTTGTGGTTGATAACCTATTTTCAGGTGATCAGAGAAACTAATTACTACTCTGTTTCATATTTACTTGTGAATAATAGTTGTCTGAAATGCATTTATGCTCCCATCACTTTCATAAGTTTAAAAAAAAGTTTACCTTCAAATTTCTCATATTTCCCTTTTTTTACAGTCTCTAAAATGGTGATAAAACCTTTAATTTAAATCAGTCTACCATCTGCCAAGTCTGTTGCAGTGTACTACCAATTATCACGTCATATCACAGTTAATGTTTCTAATACTGTACGTTATTGAAGTTGTTGCACTATTTACTTATTATATAGAAAGTTAAAGAACTAATATAAGAAAATCCTCTTTCTTGCATTTGAAGTAAAACAGTGTTTATTAGGCTGAACTGACACCTATCCTGTATTGAATGATCTGATTTTCCCCCATTTGCTTCTTTGGAAGCAAAGGAATTATTATTATCATCAGTGTTTTTAATATTATGGTTTCATCTCTTTATTTTATCTTGGGTAACTTATAGAAACCTTCATGTTTTACTCTATAAACAGATCTTATCCTTGATAAATATCCCACTTTTGTTTGAGTAGCTTATATTGTGCATTTATGTTTAAACATACATAAATACACATTTTCATTCTCTGTAAAGAAGAGTAAGCAAGTGCCTTCACCAGGGGTTTAAATACCCAATTCAAACACTCAATTTAAAGCAATGGTTCTGTTTTCACAAATTCAGACCTTGAAGTGACTTTATAGAACACAACTACTGTGAATAATGAGCACTGAAATGTATACTTTTCTAAATGGAAATCCGCACATGGAGTTTGAAAATTTAGGAAGCACTGAAGTCCTCCTGATTGTGCCTTGGTGACAATGTAGAAAGCAATTATAGAAGGAGTAAGAGTGGATTTGATGTCATACTAGTAATGCTCATGGAAACATGATGATCTAACCTATTCCTGGAATCCTGTCCTTCTGAAGGTCTTAAATTTGGTTGAAGTGTAGAGTTGATGCATGAAAGAAAAATCATACCCTACACTCATTAAAAAATGGTAACATGTGATAACATGGGGAATCAGGTCTGACATACAGACCTTTGCCTTCCAACTCATATTTAAAAAATGAATAATGGATGAGAGTGCTGTGTTGTAATGATGTCTTGATTGATTGTTTCCTTAATATGCTCTGAGTGCTGACAAAGTGCAAATCTCCCAATCTGCTGTGATGGGACCATGCTTTAAAGAGTACAATTATGCTTCTGTAGCCTTCACTCAACTTCTGATTTCACTAGACTTTTTCTCAAAGAAATGTAAACAACTTTTCAATTGGCATGGGATAAAAATAAAGCCAGTATTTATTGAATTGTTATTTCAGACACTGTGTTAAATGACACACATAAATACATACATATCCATATACAAATGAAATCCAAATCCAAATACATATGCATTTTTAAACTCCATGAATAGATATCCATTTGGATAGAGATGACTTGCTCTAGTTTTGTTCTGTTATGTTGCCTCACACACTGAAGCACTGAATACTGACAATTTTTTTAGGGGAAATAAACTGTTATGTCACACTAATCTGAAAGACTTAGGTCACACATTTTATATATTATCAAAACAACCTTGATTTGTGTGTGTTTCTATTTAAAGACACCTAACTGAATAAATACCATTAAGTCATTAATATTTAACTCATGAACAATGGCACTGTGACTTGTGCCTCAACAGTTTATCTAACATATCTGTTTTCTCTGTAAGACACATTACAAACTTTTTGTGCTTAGACACCAGCAGTGTCATTGGAGCGCCACTTTTAAAAGCAAAATCAGGGCCCTCCCTGGTGGTGCAGTGGGTTAAGCAACACACTATGAAGCAAAACATAGCCACTACAGCACAAGTTTGATCCCTGTCCCTGGCTGGCTGGGAAGGTGACTCACATGGCTTGGGCAGGCCTCTCCTGCCTCAACCGCTGCTCCCCTCAGAAGCTATCTGTATCTGCCTGTTCTGTTCCCCACTCTGGTGGATTCTCTGGTGGATTTCCCCCCCACCCCACCCCCGCCCCACCACCACCCCACCTCTAGCCTGTTGCTTGTGTGCATAAATAATAAATCTTTAAAAAATAAATAAATAAAACAAACTCACCAACAAAAAGTACAAAGATGTAAAAACCATTACATTGAGTGCACTGTAAAAAGAAAAGACTTTGTTGACAATGGATGAGCTGAAACAAGAGGGGTCAGCTGGAAACATGTGCATTGGAAAATTCAAGATTTATTGTAGCTCTAATCATGTCTACAAAGGACCACAAAAGTACTATGAATATTGACTCTGTGGCTGAAAATAAATTTAAACAAATAGGCAAATCCAGAAATATGGTGTTCATGAAAAATGAGGACTGAATGCACCTATAAAATAATCTATAGTCTTAAAAAGCTTTTATCTTTATGCCAGGATAGCAAAGTTACAGAGATGCTTTATAATAATAATAATAATAATAAACATTTATTGAGCTAATGTCAGGTCAGGCACTAAACTAAGTACTTTATATTCATTTAACAACTGAATCTATACTTTTTTTTTATAGAGAGAAAATAAAGACTAAAAGAAATAATGGCAGTGTCACACAGCTGACTAGCCAGGATTCAAACCAGTCTGCTTGAGTCCAGAGACTATAAGCTCTTAACCACTATGTTGTACTTCTCATTATATACAATATGCTATTCAATTATTCACAATAGAGCAACATTAGTGGCTGAAAGAACACCATGTTCTATTTTAGTGCTTCTTTGATCTTTGAATATCATGCTGAGGGTTTTACTTCTTACCTTTGAACTTGCTATTGAAGTGTAAAATATTTCCCTCTGTATATTTTGTGAAGCCATGTTATTTTCCATTTTGGGCCTTCTAAATAATTTCACCTGTTTCTCTCTATATTCCTATTAAAACAGATGAGTAATATTCCTAGGGTGCATTTGTGAGTCATTCAGAAATTTCCTTATTTAAACATAATGTATAATGGCTTAGCCTCTCACTCCAAGACCTCTTATCTTACAGTGAAACTGGACTATCAGTACCTTTAGAACCATCTTCTTTCACAATGTTTCCTTGGGAAAACACGATTTATGGTATTATTTTTTTTTTTCTTTTCTCACATTATTGGTTATTTATTCATCAAGTACTTTACCTTGATTTGGTTTAAGCAGAAAACAGAGAGAAATTAAGATTGGAAGAGGATGATTGATAGTGCTGAACTAAAAAAAATGAAAGGGAAAATAAAGTTAACTTTATTGTATACCAGGATACATATCTGGGTGGGACTAACTGTACTGGGGGGCGACCATTATCATGATCATTGTTAACATTTTAATAGCCACCACCAGGTTTTGCTGTCATTTATCCAGAATTAAAGACTGCTTTGGACTGAACTGTGTACCTTCAAAACTCATAGGTTTTTCCTCAATACCCAGTGTGATTTTGTTTGGAGATAGGGACATGATGGAAGTAATTTAAGTTTGAATGAGGTTATGACAGTATAACCAATAGGATTATTGTTTTGTGAAGAAGAGAAAGACAATACTTCTCTATCTCTCTCCATGTCGATTGACCATGGAAAGACCATGCAACAGACAGAGAGAAGGTAACATCTACAAGCCAGGGGGAAGGCTTTCATCAAAAACTGAATCAGTGAGCCACTGACTTACCAGCCTTCTGAACTGTGAGAAATAAGTATCTATTACTTAAGTCACCCAGACTATGGTGCTTTCTTATGGCACCCCAAAGAGACTAAGATAAAACCTTCAGTGTATACTCATTTCATTGGCTTAGGAATGTGAAAAGATTTACTGTGATCTGTGATCCACTTGTAGTCAAAGAGCCTAAATCTAGAGAAGTCAGGTAACATGTTGAACATCAAAGTCAGTGAAAGGTCATGTCTGTGTATCACATGTGGATTATTTATATAATGCAATAAAATTTGTGTACATAATTATATGATATATACACATAACATATTGTGTATATGATATAAAATGCATGTATCATATGTGGATATTTATATAATATAATTAATTATTTTATATAAATATATTATTTACTGGTATATTTTTTAAAATCACTCCTCAGTATTGGTATTAATTATTGTATAAACCTCCTTTATATGTCGGATAGTTCCTTTGTCTATAAGCTTATCATTATATCTTTATATACAACTTATATTTTATATAATTATATAATGTGATATAATTATACACACAGCTTTTTTTATGGGGTTTTGATTCTTTACAATACAGTCAGGGACTGTGCAGTCTATTCAGTGAAGGTTTTATTTTTTCCCCCACAAATAGGTTAAAGTATTTCTAAATACTACACTTTTGTGGCATATTTCAAAGGAAAGTTGTCTAAGGGTAGTGTGTATTATAGAAAAGTTTCTCAAATGCTTTCCTGTCCTTTGTAACATTTTGTATTTTTAAGTTCTTTGAAAGTAGGTACAGTGCCTCATATTCAAAAGATGTTAGAAGAACCTAACTAGATTTCTATTGGTTTAATTTGTTATTTCTTTGGAAACATGCTACTTGGCAGAGACAGAATCTCCTCAAGGAGGTCCAAATTTTCAGTTCAAAAAAGACTGGTTTGTCTATGGACAAACTATTTCAAAAGCATTTAACTCTGTAATGTAACTTGAGAAGAACACAAGGCCCACATAACACATCTGAAAGATCAGTTGGGTGTATTTTCAAACAGAAAAATTTCCTGTTCAAGTTGGCTTCTGTGTTTGAACTAAAAGTTTCTAATGTTTCACTTCAATGTATAATCATACCAGAATTTGCAATTCTTGAAAATAAAAATCAACAAATATATGAAGCAAGCATTGTAGTATAATTTTGCTTAAGGGGAAAGAATCATGTGTGTTATCTTCTTCAGGTTAAGCTTCAGTAGAGTTGACAGTAATTTATTTTAAATAACTTCCTAGACAAAAGAAATCTTAGCCATACCATGCTGTTTATGTATTCATCTTTAACTTTCTTCTTTGAGCTGCTTTTGAATCCTTGTTCCCTTGTTCCTTACCAGCAATAAATAAATAAATAAATAAACAAACAAATAAGTAAATAAATAAGGTCTAAATTTCTGTAATCGTATCTCTCTAACATTCTTGAACAATCAGGCATGACTTCTTTCTGCACCTCCTTTTCTACTACCACATTTAGTAGTACAAAATTAAAGTTTTTCCTTGCAAGGTAGGGATAGTACAGACTGGAACAGATAGCTATTTCTAGGCTAGAGGACCCCTCAGATCTTAAGCAGCCATTAGGGCTGACCATTTCCTCCCTGAGAAGAATCTCAATGCTGAACCCACCCAAGTCTGACATTTCTTTTATGCTAATATGACAGCATGATGGTCAGCAGCAACTCTCAGCAGCTTCTGTTAACTTTGTACCTGGTAGCTCTTCTTGAAGACATGTGGATGCTAAAAGTAGCATCACCTGACAGCTCCTTCTCTTATCAGAGATTTCCTCCAATCTCATTTCTTGTTGGCAGTGAGTCTCAGTCATAATTACATACCTTTGATTCCTTCTTCTTTGCCTCCTCCAAAGGACTCAATCACATGCTCTTCCTTGAGGCTAGATATAGATTCACTGACTCAGAATCCATTACCTTAAAGTGGTACAGCTCCCCCATCCCATCATGCCTAAAAGGTAAGACTTGCAATCTCTAATCTCTATCTATCTATCTATCTATCTATCTATCTATCTATCTATCTATCTATCTATCTATCTATCTATCCTTTTTCTAATTATAATAAAATCCCCCTAGAATAGTTATCTATATACTATAGTAGTAATAGTAGCTATGTTCATTGTCATCAACATAATAGGTGAAATCATAATATGTGACAAATACAGTAGATAGAAACATGAGTAATATAAATCTGTGTATTCAATTATTGTTACTTAAACCGACAATTAGTAGTTACAAATGTATAGTATACAAAATTACCAATATATCAGAATTTAAAACTTAAAGAAGATCTCTTGTAGAGGAATATTTGGTACTGAAGTTACTATAAGTTCTTTATAATGAATGAAAGAAAAATTAATTCTTTCTCCTTATGTATTCTAGAAATTATAAATTAAAGTCTGTAGAGTTTTCTAAACTGCATGTTTATGAAAGAAATTGAGCTATACAGCACTATTTTTATTTAGCAGTTACTGACAGAGCAAAAATATTTATTCATACTCTTTCATTAAACTAACCGAAGTTATTATTCTCAATATTTGCTATTATTGCTTTTTAGGGCAAATGGTTGACTGAGATCCTAATAAAATGGCATTAATTTTTTCCTTTAATCATATTAGAAGGCACTAAAATCTGGCTATTTGAACACCTCCTGCCACATTTTGACAAAAGCAAAACTGAAAAATTCAGTTATATACATAATTTTTTAAGTATACCAGCCAGTCATTTTAAAAGATAAATATTCCAATATTTTAGGTATGGTTTTTAAGCTTCATAATTTATATATCAATTCACAACATAGTTATATAGATTAGTAAACAGATTTTATAATTAAATATATATTAATTAAAAATAATTGCCTTTTAGGCACATGATTTGAAAATAGACCAAAATATTTAATGGCAATTTTGATGCATGGCAAACATGGATAGTAAGATATCTGAGATGATTGAACAATCAAATCAAAACACAAGCAAAATCACAAACACAAATATATACATAGTAATCAAGATAAATAGATACAAATAGAAATATACTTTATGAAATAGTAATCTGTTACTAAAAATACTCTCTAATCATAAGTTAAAGGGAAAAGACTTATCAAATCAATGTTACTACTGAAAAATTTGAATGTTTTAAAGGGATATTTAAGAATATGAATATAATTTTATATAAATCTGTTTTGAAGAAAACATCAATGCAAATCACTTCTAAAGGCAAAAAGGACTTAATAGCATTATTTAGTATATCAAACTTGGAAAATATATCATTTTAGACATATACTCATGTTTGTATATATGTATGTATAGTTTCTAATATCTATATATTCAAAAGAAATGGGAGAAATGATTCTTTGAAATTTTGGCATTTGCTCTTTAAATTTTGTTGTTTTCAGGAAACAACTGTATGTGTGTGTGTCAGCGAGAGAGAGAGAATTAGAGGAATGCCTGGAGAATATCCTCTTCTTTCTCATAGCCTCTCTTACAATTTTAGTATTTACATACAAAATGAAAAAGGAAAATTGGGCTTTAAAATATTGGTAATTTTATTCAGTGCTCAAAAGATTTGTTCCATTTAAAAAAAAATCTATGTATTTTTTATAGATGGAATTCATACCTAAGTTTGGTGTCTAATAATTTGATTTCTGAAAAGAAAAGAGATGGAAAAGCATAGGTCAGTAAAATAGAAAAAAAAAAAAAAGATAACAAAAGGAAATGGGACATAACTCATAGGATGACCAATATAAAACTCTCTAAAAGTAAAGTACAAGGAAATGTTCATTTTTTAGATAGAATTGTTTTCTATTTCTGCTATTTTAGGTGATTACTATAAATATCAAGTTCAATATGTTACCAACAGAAAAAAGGCATGACAGTATTTTATCAAACACTGAGATTTTTATCTACCTAATTATTTAGTGAAATACATTAACCAACAGTACCCATGTTTGTGATTTTCTTGAATATTTTGAGGAAACAAAATTAAGTTTTTCTGTTGAAATGATATTTACATGCAGTGATATTTTCCCCAAGTTATTTATAAATTAAATAATAAAGTTATACTTGATGCCCTATATTTTGCTTCCAGGACACTTTTATGCACTGCTGGTATACAAGCTGATATTTGCTCTCCCCACACCCTGCATTATCTGTGTGATTACACTTTCTGCTGTGATGGCCCCAGAGGAAGTTTATGGTCCATCTCATTGATAGTCCATGTTTTAAATGCTCTAAATGCAAGGATCATATTATCAGCTATCATTGTACTGATCTCCATTTTAAGAAGTATATAAATAAATACATATTTACCAGTTTAATATGGGTCTTGAAAGGTCCCTGAGTATGTATTTATATTATGAAATGTACTAATACAATGCAAACTGACCCTTTACAAACTTTGTAACTGTGGGTTTGTTTTATTAGTATTAAAATCAACTATAAAAATTTGAAGCACTCATGGCATTGTGGAATTTAAATTTTCCCTTCTGGAGAAATTGTTCCACAATTTACAACAAAAAATAATTTTCATGACTTTTGGGCTTTCTATTAACTTTTTATAAGTGTCTTAGAATCAAAACTTTGAACAAACCAAGAGTTTATAAAACATGAAAAATGCTTTGTGAATTTTAATTTTCATTCTTATTTTTTAACTGAAAAACAAAAGTATGAATTATTATAAAATAGGGCAAGGTATATATTTCCCAATAAAGCTATAGCCTTTGGCAAAAAATATAATTTTTTTAATATTCTCCATTCCACAAAGTATCCCTACAGAATGAATACTCTTGGTTAAATGATACTTAGTTTGAAGGATCTTTTAGGGACTTTTATAACATTGTGAGTTTTGGAAATCTTTTCTTTAACCTATTTCTTTAAGCATTTTCATCCTGATTAAAATTAGAAAACAAGATATATATAATATTGGATATGAAGAAATTACAAAATGTAATTAAAATCTGAAGTGAATAGTAATGTGTATACTTGTGGGCTTTTTCCTAAATTAAGAACTAAAATCTATCATTTTTTTTTACTATTCCCACCATCATTTATTCTCTTTATTAATTATCTCTGATGTATGTTCTTAAAAATATGCATAGGCAATTAGACTATATCTGTTTTACAGTTAAGCCTATAACACCATACCATAAGCACTGCTGAACTATGTTTAGCAATTCAAGACACACATTTACTAGTGGTCAAGATATATCCACAAAAAATATATACAACAAAAAGTTATATATTCATTTAAAATCCAAGCATTGAAGTGCCTGCCTAACTCAATCGGTAGAACATGAGACTTAAAATCCAAGCAATGGCATCAGATTCCATCTCTCAATCCTTCTTCTCCAGGTTATTTCACTGAAAGGTTGTTACACTGCTGTTGTAGCCCCAACAGCAGGTTTAGCTAATGTGATCTCAGAATGTAGCGTTGTCCAGGGATTCCCGCATTAGACCTGTGAGAGAGGGCCATGTCTCCATATCCTGAATAGTCATCCATGTCTGGGAGGAGAATAAGTGCATTTTCTAAAGGTCCTTGTCCCTGAACTCAGACTCAGGATTGAAAGTTAGGAAGAAGTCTGTCCAGAGCAAATTTGGGATATTGTGGTGAAAAGAAAGAGACATGGATTCCAGTATGAAAGCAACACAATCATCCAGTACATGTGAACTTGGAGATTTTAATAATAGAGATGCTAGTGTGTTCTCGGGAGAATATGGGAAGGGTGTTGGCTGTGCAGTGTGGTGTGTGTGTGTGTGTGTGTGTGTGTGTGTAAGTATACCTCTAACAGACCTGGTCTTTTACGGGAATTTCACCTAAATCAGGCAAATATTTTTGTTGGAGATGTTAGGAAGTTTATAATATTTGGGTTTCTCCATCTGTCTCTGTCTACAACCACTTAAAAATCTCAAAGCAGCAAATGCAGTGGTACTCCTACTTAATGAAGGCTTAGTCAGAATTGTCTTTGCTGAGGGTACACACCTGCCTGTAGCTGGCATCTAAAACCTGGGTCTACCTGAAGTTCACTGCCGATAGTAATTGATTTCCTTCCTTCAGTCAACTTAACAGAGATCAGAATGAAGTGGCACTTGGCTACACATACAATCTCAGCAGCTGCAATTTTGCTGTTGCCTGTCAAATGGAGTCCTTCTTTTATGGTTTCCATAGAGGCTGTGCGTGTTTCTGAATTTAATTTTGAAGCACTGACTCCCTCTCATCTGGGTCAGTGAGACATCAATTCCCACATCCCCAGATTTGTAAAGAAAAGTTTCTCCATTACATCATCAAATAGATAGCTTTGTAATATTTCACTCTCATCAACCAAACATGGGGAGGTAAGATTTTATTCTTATTTCCCAAATATTGGGATTAATAATTAGGCCATCTCTTTACTAGAGCATGTGTGTATACAAATATTGTTGCTGTTTTGTGATTTTATGTTCAAATTGTAAGTTTCATTCCTTTTCAACTTAGAAAAATAATGAAGTTTTCTTATTTCTATAATTTGAGGGAAGTAATACACAATCTAGGCCACTATATTAGATCAAGGCTTCTGTGGAGCCTTACTGTTCTTGCTGGAAGTGTCATTCAAGGTCTGAAAAAGTTTTGAAGGAAAGAGCAAGAAGGGGTGAGAGGGCAGAAAAAGTCATTCCCTTTCACTGACGGTGACTTTAAAGAACTGAAATTTGAATCATATTAGAATTTAACATTTATACATTGGGAGAAGTAGTGATAAAAATATTTTTTCTAATTGCAGAAAAAGGTGTAAGATAACACTCAGGTCATTGGTTAAATACTTTATAGCAGACTGCTCAGATCAATGGTAATATAGAATTTAAGATTTTCAGGAATGATTATGCCATATAGACAAACATTAAGATAAAACATATTTTTGTTTTTTTTTAATAAAGTGCATCAGAAATTGTTGTTCAAATTCATCATATGTATATTCTGATTTACTGACCAGTAAAAGTCAAATTTTATTCTTCACCATATCACTGTCTCCTTTGTCCTGATTGTCAACTTCTCTTTGCCATTTAAGGCTTTTTTGGTGGCCATTAATTTGTTTTGTAGTCCAGAAGTTTATTATTTTTATTTATTTCATTTGTGTTTTTTCTTTATATACATAAATATATATATATTTATATCACATATAGTGAGATTATGCAGTCTTTGTCATCATCTATCTGGCTTATTTTACTAAGCCTAATTCCCACTAGCTCCATTCATATCATTACAAATGGAAGTATTTCATCCTTTTTAATCACTAATTGTTGTACAGTTTTGTGCATTTATTTTATCAATATGAGGGCACTATGATTTCATTTTTTGACTATGGTTAATAACTGCAATAAAAATGGAGTTGCATATATTTCTTAAAACTAGTGATTTTGTATTTTTTAGGTAACTTCCTACAGGTTGGACAATAGGTTCATATGCAATTACTATTTTTATTTTTTTTAGTAATCTCCACATTGCTTTCCACAATGTCTGCTGCACATGACAATCCCAACAACAGTATACATTATCTCTTCAAATGCTCCAACAATTATTGTTTCTTTTTCCTTGGAACAAATTTGTGGATAAATCCCATTCTTAAGATTAGAGGATATATCTTACTGTAATTTATTTATTTATTTTTAAACATTTATTTATCTATGCATACAAGAGCTGTGGTATAGACCAGAGGTGTGGGGACAGAGGGCTAGGAGCAAGAGCATTCGACAGAGACAGAGTGGGGAGCAGACCAGGCAGATTGACTGAAATACACTGCTGAAGGGAGTAGAGGGTAAGACAGGAAAGTTCTGTAGTATGTGAGTCAGCTCCCTGGGTGGGGATTGAACTCATTCTGCAATGGTTGCCAATAGTCCTGAAACTTAATCTTTTGTGCTATCAGGGAGACCCTTTCATTGTAATTTAGACTTTCATTTCTTCAATAACAGGTGATGAACAACTTTTTGCATGCCTGTGTTACAACTACATGTCTTTGGAGACATGTGTCCAATCAGATCCTCTGCCTATTTTAATTTTTTTTATTCTTGAGTATTATGAGATCTTCATATACTTTGAATAGTAAACAGTTGCCTGAATTATGATGAGTAGATATATTTTCCTATTCAATAGAATATATTTTCATAAAGCATAATTTTAAATTACATGCTTAAAGCTACATTTGCTGCTCTTGAAGTATCAAATTTTCTGTCTAAAAAAGATCCCTTGTGATATCCCAATCTCATTGTCCTGCATGCTTCTCAACTCCTACTTTGTAAAGCTAATAAATCTCAAGATTTTCCTTGATTCAGGAGATCCGTATCTTGCACCTTTGCTGTTCTGTAATATCTGTCATTCCTACATTTAGAATAGAATTTTTCCACACTGTTTTAGTTGAACCCCTAAGTACCTTTTATCTGAAATAATGAAATAACTTTAAAATTTTGCTTGTAAATTATGAGTTAGAAAAATAAATTAATAAATATATAAAATTGGGGGGGCTCTGGATTAAAGTTCAGATCTATGTTCAAACTTCCATTTTTGAACACAGGTTTATATGCACTGCTGAATATTTTGCAGTATCTCCATTAATTTTTACAAAATAATAATTGTAATTCATGTTATTACTTTCTTAAATTGAGATATGTGATTTTCCAAAGAAAGTAAGTGGGATGACTTACATATCAGACAATTCAAATATGGCATATTTTCTAACATATTTAATATTGTTCTTTTCATCAATGTTGTGAGATATATTGATGATGAATGTGACAGAGAAAATGTGCTTTGCTATAGAGCTCTAATATTTTTTAACCTGTGGCTAATTTCTTAACTATATTCCTAGATTCAAACTATATTTTAAAAAACTAATTTAGTTTCAATAGCATATTATGGTATTTTAATTAGAATTGCTTATCTTCATTTAATTAAATGTAATAAAAATAGGCATATAGGGAAAAATCACTGAATTGTCATGTAGTGAACATAGAAGAATGATTCTTGATTTTTTTCCCTAAGATGAAGTTGTTTTTCAAGAAGTCTTTTATATGTGCCTATACTTCTATATTTATGCCTTCTTTATTTAGAGAGCTGTGGGCTATTGTAAAACTCATTATCATAATTTTCCTCAGTTTTTACTTTACTGCCTTTTAAAGATACCCAGTATTTTAAAAATATTTAGATATGCTCTAAATTCCCAAATATTATCATATTTAATAGTGCAATACTTTTATGCTAGAGTTTTCATTTAAGTTGCTCATGAGGCAACAATTACATGAGAAATCTGACTGAGACAAGCCACCAATGTACTGTTTTCAGTACCCAAATGGTCTCTGTGAAGCAGAGCATCTAGGGGTATATTTTCTTTTAACTTGACTTCATTTCTCTCTAATTAGTAGTGTGCAATGTACCATTGTGATGCCTGCTTCACCCCCTTGGTTCTTGCACCTCCCCTTGGGGATTTCCCAGCTGTTTTGCTCTCCTGTTGTAATTGAAATCTTACTTGTTCCAGCCTGTAATTGATAGTGAACCCAACCATTTTATGTTTGTCATGCAACAGATGTACAACAGAAACACTCAAAGTGGCATATGGAAAAACTGCCCTACTGGAGAGAAATCAGATCCACTCCTATATACAATTCCATTCTCTCAACAGTTTGTGGTGTTTTCCTGCTTGCTAGTGCTTTGCTGCTGCACAAGTCAATATAAAATAGTAATAATCATTGACTATATGGTGATTCTTCTTGAGCCTCATTACATGATTCAGTGTCTATAGTAAGGGTGTCACAGAATCATGTTGATTAGTTAGCAAATGAAATATGTTCCTTTGTATTCTTTTCATCAAGTCTGGTCACCAGTTTTAAACAAAATTATTAACCTTACATGAACATGCCTCTGTCCATGAATAAACTGAGAGATGTTAGAATTAGTTGTCTGCATTTTAAAATTAAAAATAATAATAATAATAAAAGAACTACTGGTAAATGCAAAATGAAAGTCCAAATCAGCTAATTGTTATTACACCTGTAATTCAAGAGTCAGCACATCTTCTTCAAAAAGAAGTATCATTTCCAATCCAATATAAATAAAGTTGAGCAACTGATTCCGTGTGTGTGTGTGTATTCCATTTTCTAAATGAATGTTGTATGCTTTGTAGATTGTTTAAAAGGCTTTTGTGTGGCTATTATGGGCCTTGGATGATGGGTGGTTGGCTAATGTGGGAAAAAAAAAATGTGTTTCTTGGACTGAACAAGTGAACGAGAGTTTGGAGAATTGAGTCCTCTTAAGACAGCAACACCCTCTACAGGTAGAGATATTCAATTGCATTAGCCACTGCACTAAAACTTTTTTGATACGTGTCTAATGAAATCTAATCCACAAGAGGATTATGGAAGTAAAATGTTTGGGTAGTGGTGAGTCAAGAAATATAATGAATGGCAACTTCAGATGCAGAATACTCCTTTCAGCTTTTGACAGAAATCCAGTGAATCTCTGAGAATGTGAGGACCAGGATAGAAGGGAAAAATAATTGGCAAGTGTTTAAGGATGTGCTAAGGTACCAATCAAGAGGCTTAGAATCCAAGTCAGAACTCTGAGCCCTACTGAAGCCCTGACGCTAATTAGCTAACTGACGTAGACACTGAATGACTGATAGCATCAGACATATGTTTGTGAAAAATGATCGATGATATTGTAGCCAATGAATGTGAATATAGAGAAATATAGGCAAGGAGATGAGTAAAGGAAAATAATCTAGGTAAGATACTAACTAGAATTGAACAGAGGGCTTGGGGTGTACCCACTGCATGGGCTGATTGGCATGATAGTCTGTAATATGAAGCAATGAAAAAGCAGAAAGTGACTTAGGTAAGGTTGCTTAACTAAAATGATGGGGGAAGGAAGTACTTGAGAAAAATCATATTTTGGAGATAAAATAAAGAAATTAGGTACATAATAGTGAAATTCTGTTTATATATATATAGCTATAATGTAAAATAATCATTTAGAAACAAGGGTCTACAGAGAAGTCAAATTGGACATGTACATTAAAAAGTGATTCTTGCATATTTTGAAGTATTTTAAAATATAGCATTAATAATATTTAAAAATATGTAATACCATCCTTTCAATTCATGTTTACAAAAATGTATTAGATAAGACAATGATTAAAATCTCATTATTCTATTTTGTAGTGTGTGAAAGGATGGACTGAATAGTCATTAGAGGATAGTTTCCTTGCACCAATTCAATTTTATATCCAGCACCATTTTTTATTTTGAATTATTCAAATAAGTGACATGGTTTTTAATGTGATCACTTCTCCCTTTTGAATAAAAGTGTGTTACCGGAGATTAATGCATCAAACATTATAAACAGAACAGAAAAATGAGTTGCTCTAAATAATTCTAGTACATCATGTTTTCCTTTTAAGTGGAAAAAAAGAGTAGAAACATGGCACTTATATTTAGCTATGTTTATAATAAGATGCAGCTATAAACTCATACATTTTATTTCAATTGTTATATTAAAATGCAAACATTCACATGGGTTTTTATGTACAATAGTTTTTCATGCTAGCATGAAAAATTGTGTTAATATTGGTTCAATTTTAATGAAGTAGAACAAAAGGTTATAAAATATATCAAATGAATTTAGCTATTAATATCATAGCAAGTTCTCTCAACTGAAAATCTGGCTAAATTTTACATTATTCTTAATGTGTATATAAATATATACAAATAATTTATTTTATTTATAGTCAGAATTTACTTCTGTCCAAATCATCAACATGCCAAGAATGGACATTTAAAAAATATGAATATTTTTGAAGATTAAATTAAATTTATTTTATAAATAAAAATTTTATAAGTATGGTTCTGTTGATTTGATTTGATTAGACTATATATCTCAAATGACTGAAGTGTGGTTACAGAAGACCTTTAAAAAAAAAATGGAAATGGCTTTCCGGTTATAGTCTAGTGAGATGTTGAGATTTACAGAAAAGTGAAAGATAAGAAAAAGATAATGTGGCATAAAATGTATGTTCTGTAACATGAATATATATTTAGAAACCTATAAGTAATACTAATGAGTAGAAGGCTAGAATTTTTGGCACTGTGGATTAATTTCATTTTTAATTTTTTATGCTTTAATTTTAATTTTTGATGCTTAATTTTCCTTTATGTTTCAGTAAAGATTTAATATTCAATTTCATTTATACCATCTTCCTATCGTTATTGCATTTTCTGGCACTCTGATTAAAATGGGAAAAGGAGACGTGCTTGGTGTTAACTCCCGTGGGTGTGTATTTGGCAGACTTGCAGTGTAACTATATCTATTGCCTGAGGATTGCCTTTATCCTCTTGAAGTTTATTTGATGAAAATATTACCAAACTTCATAGCCACAAACGATGTCTTAGAAGATTGCTATTTATATTGAAAGTTATTTAAGCATAAAAAAATGAAGCATGTACTATCTTGTCCATGTTTTTAGGAGGTTTTACCACAGGGCAAAATTTTAAAGCTAGAATGAAAAATAAAAACAAAAAAATGATTTCTTTCTACTACATAGTTTTCTTCTCCTTCCTCCCTTCCCACTACCTAATTTGGACAAAGGAAGCAAAATAGGAATAAGGAAGAGAAACAAAGGTAAGGGAGGTGGATCAGGTTGAAAATGGAAGGTGACTAAAAGGAGCCTATGACAGTGACAGGCAAAAGAAAGCAGTGGTTTCGAGCATGATTTATGGATATAAACTGTTTTGTGCCCCACCTGTTAGTTTTGTTTCAGGTTATATAGGTTGTGAACTCTGTCCTTCAGTCTCTTCACCTGTAAAATGGATCTACAAACAGCCCATTAGTTCATTAAGTGGTTTAGCGCATATAACATATTTTAAAAAGTCACCGACATAGTAAAAATACTGGGTAATTGTTATCTATGAAATAAAGGAATACTCAATAAAACAATTCTTTGAGAGGTTTTGGAATGAAGACACTATTAAAAAAAAAAAGTCACAGTTTACCTCAAAATTATTAACTGAGGCAGTTGACCTTAACAATGTTGGTATATCCCATGTCCTGGCAGTTCCTCTTATGCGTGGATATGCCTAGGAAATCCTCACAGTTCCCCAGAATTGTCCCATGTACTGATGGTAACAATGATGATGAAGATTATGCTGATTATTAGCTACTTAGGTGGGTAGAATGTGCTGAATGCTTTTGTAAATATTATTCTGACCAAGTGGATGAGGTATACTTTTTTGTTGGTGAACAAGTGAGAACCAGAAGAGTGTCTTGTCCAAGGTTATACAGTTAACCTATCAAGGATTTGGAATTCAAGTCAGGAATTTAAACCAGGGCAATGTGACCTGGATTCTTGATTTTATCTTCCAGTTAGTGCAAATGGAAAGAGTCAGCTTCTATACCTGCATGTGTTGGATTCAGAAGGTGAAATGATAAGTGAAAACTGTAAGTGGGATTACTATCAAGGTCAAGAAGCTTGATAAGTAAACAAGACTATGCACCAGGATGACCTTCTGAAAAATAGGAACAGTATGTGCTGGTTAAAAAAAAAAAAAAAAAAAAAAATCAATGATATTCAAGTATGAAAGGAATGTGATTAAGAGGACAATTTACAAAATTTGCATAACAAAAATTGTTGATACTCCAGTCCTCAAATTTTACTAGAAAGAAGATTTCACCTTAGATTTTTGTTCCTTCATTCCTAAGACTTGTAGAGCCAAAAAATAGGGCCTAGGGTATAAGAGAAAAGACTTTTCATTCTGAACTTCAGTGTTCAGTATCATGGACAATATCAAATTCAAACAAATACAGTTTCTTTCAACTGTTTTCCCATGTGACTAAATGTTCTTTCACTTTTATTCTTATCTATTCTGTACCCAGCTGCTGTTTTCTTTGTTTCTGATGTTTCCACTCATTTGACATTACTTTTATGCTCCAACCTCAGTATTTCTTCACACCTGGAGTAAGAAATGCTGGTTCTTTTATATTTCAAATTGATACTGCTTTTGATTTTCATCTTTTATCTCAAATAAGATGTCTAGGGTCATATTCAAATATTTTTCTCTTGCTTTTTAGAACTTAATGACTTATTTTTGTCCTTAAATGTCTTCTTTCATAAGTCTATATTAAATGACTTGGGGGACAAAAAAACAACCCTTTCCTTCAAAGTTATGGTAATGATTGTCTTCTAATGTTTTCTGTTTAAGAAAATTAAGGTGCACTGACTTTAAAATCATTATTCAAATGTATATATGCATTCAAATGTAATATATATATATATATATATATTTGTGTGATGTCCAGAAGAAAACAAGTTTTGTAGCACCATAACAAACCCCCAAGGAAAATTTAAGCACTTCTAACACAGATTCAGAGGAAAAATAAGACTGTAGATGATCCATCACTTTGTGGCATGACCTCAGCTGAATCTACTAGCAGCACATTCTAGGTTATTGAATCACAGTGACAGACCCAAATACAAATGTCATGACTTTGCTATGTTCCCTGGGTCTTGCCACATCACCATCACTATTTTCTATTCCTTTCCTGGGAACACTTTGGAAGATTTAGAGGCTTTCAACCTAATCTGACCAGCTCCATACAAACAGCTGGAGTTTTGCCAACAGCCCAGTCTGATTATGTCAACAAGAAGACCTCGTCCACAGGGGAGAGTGCAGGAACTCTGAGAGCCGCCATGAATTAGCTTTATATGCTTCAGCAGGTAATTCCCTATAAAAACAAACTTCAAAGCAGCCAGAGGAAATTGTTTCCTATTGGAATCTGGCCTAACTGGCAATTGTCTTTAGCAACTGTGTCACTTTCGTAGTCAGTCCTCAGGACATACTACATTTAGTCTTGGACTTCAATTTTAAGACAGAACCAAAGCCCAATTAACACTGCACATGTCAAAACACTTCTGTAATAATTGTGCAACTGCTGTCCTGCACCCAATTATTTAAGTTGTTGTTTTTAAATGTAAAGTAAGCTAGCTAAGCTGATATTTTCTGACTTCAACTTAAAGAAGTTTGTTCCTATAAATTCAAAGAGGTCATTCTATTAAGCATAGCATCTGGATTAAGAAGAGAGGCACAAAGCATTCTGCAGTTCATTAGTCTTTTGCTGAAGTGTTAAATGGAACAGTAGGAAGCTTCAGTTGCAGGTATATTTAAATATTACTGGCATTTAAATAAGGGTTATGCATTTTGACTCTTGGTTACATATCTTTTGAGTGCATTAGCTAAAAGTCCATCAGGAAGGTTAACTCTTAGATTCCCCAGCATGTTCTAAGCTTAGCTTAGCTTCTTATGACAACCAGTTAGTAAATAATAGTTAAGTATATGATCAGCACAATACAATGATTTTATGTACTGAGAAGCAAACATTATAGACTGAGAGGATTCTAGAGTCCTTGTAGGCCTCTACAAAATTTAGAGGTATCTGTAAATTATAACTTGGGATACAGATTTATAATATGCATATATGCATTTGTAAAAATGAACTTAGACATATCAGGCATGTCAAAATTATATTCAGCACGATGAATTGGCAAACACATTAAAAGGAAACCAGAAGATAATGAATGTGTATATAAACAATTCCATATTATTGCAAAGGGATGGATTTGTAAGAGTTGAGTTTTTTCATTGTACCAAAATGTTATTTTCTTCCATAGAATCAGATATGTTAACAGCAGTTTCACTGAATTTAAATATTTAAGTGTTGCCAACTGTCAACATTTTAAACAGCACAAAGTGAAATATGATTATTTCTATTCCTAATCACTTGCTATCCATATTTTCCCACACAAACCAAGAAATAATTGATTCAAATTTCAAATTAATGAAAATACTTTCTTCTCACTGTCTGTAGTTTTAATTTGAAAACGAATGGTTATATATTTATAAATGCCTACTCTGCGAAGATTTGACATCATTTCACTCACACAATTTACACCTCTTTTCTGTGTGAAATTGCTAACTTAAACTAAAACTATACATTGAAATAAAAAGAAATTTAGCACATATCATATAGTCAATAAATTGCCCATTAAAACTCATCAATCATATACCCTAATTAAAAGAATCCTCTTGGCATTTTAGAAACACAAAGGTAAGAAACAGTATCTATCCTCAGTGTAGCCGTACTTCCTAAGAAGGAAGGAGATGTGTGCAGTGGATAAAAAAAATAGTTTGAGGGGCCATGCTGGTGGCTCAAGGGATTAAGCACCACACTGTGAAGCATACACAGCCACTGTAGCACTGAGTTTGATCCCCGGCCAGGGAGGTGACCCACATGGTGCAGCAGATCTCTCCTGTCTTGTCTACTGCTCCCCTCAGCAGTGTACTTCGGTTGATCTGCCTGTTCTGCTCCCCCAATCTATCTCTGGTGAATCCTTTCACCTCCCACACCTCTGATCTGTACACTAGTTCTTGTACACATAAATAAATAAATATTTGAAAAAGAACAATTAGTTGACTAGGGGAGGAATTGTGTGTAATGAAGACAAGATTGTGATTCACAATCTTAGGTAGACTAGAGGGAGAATCAGCCAACATGTTATGGATGAGCTGGCATTGCCAGCCAGCAAGAATAATTTGCACATATAGATATATGAGTTAAGGAGGTTTTTAAATGAAGAAAAAGGGACTCATGAATAAACAACACCTGAACTCTGAAGACAAGTTTCCATTTTGTTTTGTTGGGAAAAAAAGGGAATTTGGTGAGGCATATTTTGTAAATATTACTGTGAGATAACAGTAAAGTGGTGGTGCAGTGAGGTGAGAGCCCTCTTTGGTGTAAGTCATCTCATGTCAATGGACAAGATTGTTGGGAAGAGGAGAGATTGATTCACTGGGAGATTACAAGGCAGTGTGGTTTAAAATAGGGGCAATATGAATAAAAGGAAGGAACACTTTGAGATACAATAGACTTGATAACTGACCAGGCAGGGCATTAAGAGTCTGAGCTACAACAATATGGATGGAGTATGTCACTTCCATCAACAAGAATAGGGAGTAGAGAAAAAGTACCAGAGCTCTTAGAAATAAGTCCACTCTTGTGAATGATTAATGTGGCACTCACATAATATCATTCCAGTGGCTTACAGCCTTGGGAGAATGCCAGGATTAGAGAAATGTTTGGTAATTATCTGATTTTAGCTGATGTTTGAACATCTCTAAATTGATATTAAGAGTTATGCTATAAGATGCCAATAATGAAAAATATATATACACTTATAATTTCATTTGATTGAGCATCTGGGAAAGACATTGAAACATTAGAAGCTAAATTTAATCAAATAGGATGATTCTATATATAGAGAGAAATAGGAAGGGAGTTTAGAGAACTGAATAATCATCACTCTTATCTTTATACATATTAATTCATACATGGTGCCTATTCAATATGCATACTTATCAATATATGTAAAAATGTGTCTAAAATATCCAGAATTTTTACACATTTGGTTTTGCATAAATGTCTGAAAAATATTAGTAATTATAATTAGCTATTAAAGATGTTTAGGGGAAACACTTATGATGTTATGAGTTAAAGAGTTTAAATGTATGTAAGGTATTTTAGATATTTCATTGACTATATTTTAATTATCTTTTAGTTATTAATTGCCTTTAAATATCCTGAACTCAACTCTACATAAAGTTTTATATGCTCTAAGTTTATCATAAGATTAGTTCTATTAATTAGAATCAAACAATACACTTTTTATTATAATCTTGAAAGACAATGTTTTGTACCTTGGGTCGGATTGTGTTTCATCATCTATTTAAACTCCTGTACTCTTTGTGTCATTACATTATATCAAAAAGATTTTTCTCTTTTAAGTAATTGATCAGTTTTTGTCA
This sequence comes from Galemys pyrenaicus, assembly GCA_019455555.1. NCBI lineage: Eukaryota > Metazoa > Chordata > Mammalia > Eulipotyphla > Talpidae > Galemys > Galemys pyrenaicus. The sequence goes on from JAGFMF010011625.1 coordinate 720,839, forward strand.
TCCTTATATTCCGAAAATTTTATTGGCTCCCTGTACTTTAGTCTGAATTCCATAACATGGTTAAACAGCTGTGAGAAAGAAATCAAGTTTATTTTAAATATTTATTATAATTTTATAATTTAAAATAGGAGACATACAGTAATTTTGTGGACTTTTTAAAGTATTTGTCTTTCCCTCTGAGGTTTTCATTACATTACTCAGTTGCCGGACATCTAATTCTATTAGAAGTGTTTTCCCATATGCCAAGAGTCATGTTCTTATAGAGTTAAAGTCGATGTTTAAATTTCCCCCACAAATTGTCACCCCAGTATACTACTCTGGTAACTCATAAATCAGAGGCTGAAAGCCAGCCACTCATCATGACCACAATTAATTTGGACACATCTTAATACAGGCCCATTTTTCAGTCTTAGAATTAATTTGGTGCTTTGGATGAAATCCTCTTCGTGAAAATCAAATAGAGGTTAACTGAAGATTAGGCTATTCGGCTGTTTAAATGTCCTTAGCTTTGATATGACACCAATGTGACACTAGGTTTTATTTCTGTCTCCATATTGTTCTACCTTCCTGTCTCAGAGATCATGTCCTCATGCCAGTTAACAAAGACAAGTAATTCACAAAAATTAGTATGCTTGTCACAACTGCTCTCATGTTGGGATTCCCTCATAAAAAATCAGAATATAAGAGACAAGGAAAATAAAACCTGTTTAGTGTAGGTTGATTTCTCGGAAAGATTGGTGTCCAGAAGCTGCACCTCATACTCTATACTGTCAATTTAAAAAGCCTTTTAACTTGGAACAAAAATAAGAAGTAGGATTTTTTTTTTTTTTAATGAAAAATGCTGTGTAATAATGAACACAAAAAAGAATACATAGTTGTGGTCAACAACTTGGTAAACTGCAAAAATCAGTATGATGGAGAGGCACCATCGCTCTGAAATTAACACCCTCATTAGTAAAGTGAATCAATTCTCTAAAACTTACATAGGCCTATTAAAGTTTGTCTATAATATTATATGGGAAAAAAAAAAAAAAAACTTGTATCAAATGGAATAAACTTGTACGTTGACCTTCCCTAAAGGATCTTTCTTTATTTTTTAAGATTCGTTTTTATTGGGGCCTCCCTGGTGGCACAAAGGGCTAAGCACCACACTATGAAGCAACTCCAATGACTGCAACAGAAGTTCTATCCCCAGCCAGGGAGGTGAACCACATGGTGCTGCAGACTTCTGCTTTACCCACTGCTCCCCTCAGCAGTGTATTTGCCTGTTCTGTTCCCCACTCTGACATTGGTGAATCCTCTTACCCCCCACACATCTGATCTGTACCCCAGTTCTTGTACGCATAAAAGATAAAAAGATTTATTTATGCATACAAGAGCTGGAGTACACGCCAGAGGCACAGGTGGTGAGAGGATTCATCAGAGACAGAGTGGGGAGCAGAACATGCAGAGCTACTGAAATACACTGCTGAGGGGAGCAGCAGTGAGACAGGAGCGGTCTGTTGTGCCTTGTGGGTCACCTTCCTGAGCAGGGATAGAACAAACTCATGCTGTAGTAGCTGTGGATAGTTTGATAATGCTAAGACTTTAACCCCTGTGCCACCAGGGAACCCCATTTCTTTTTTAATAGCTGCAGTTAATTCCATTTTGTGCATCTTCCACTAAAGTTTTTACTTTGGTACTTGTGCACAAGGCACAACATTTGTGAAATGTAAGGTTTTAAAATTGAAATTTTAATAAAAATATTATCTACCTTCCTCTTCTTCCCAGAAAAAAGTTCAGTTGTTTATACGATCGTGCAAAATAATCAACTCTTTGTTTAAAATATTCTAAGGTGGTTTACACATTTATTAGCTTTGGATAAATGAAAATATCTAAAATTCATATATATTGAATTTCATAGATGTGATCTAATTATTTTATTGTACTGACACCTAAAACTAGGTTAAAGAGTGTGACTTGATTACCCACTGACTTCTAAATCATTACTTATACTCTTGGTCTTTTTCATAAATATAAGTAATATATTCAATTATATATAACATGTTTACAAGTGTACATGTTTTGTCTTTATGCTCATATATTTGTCTTTATGCTCATATTTGTCATATTATTCTCAATTAGCATAAATTTATTACTTAACTCTTAGAACTTTGAGATGATGTTTATTCATAGAATTGCATTGAGTTGTCTCCTTTTTTTTTTGAGAAGTCAATAATGACCACTGATAATCTAGCTAAATTGCCTCAGAGTAAGTAGCCTCTAGTGCTTAAAAAGTCAGGTTGGAATTTGTGTAAAGTTGTGAACCACCTGTTTAGCCAAACAGTGCTTATTTTCTTTCCTATCTGTTGAAATTTAATATTAGCAGTCCTATCTTTATTTTAAATTTTATATTAGGTTAAGAGGTTTGTAGAAACTGTATCTTTTAACTTAATGACTACTAATCACTAGGAAGCAGAGTTCACATTGTATGTTTTTCCCTCGTTCAAGAATTTGCTCTAATTTTAATTACTTTAAAGATAAATTGATGTTTTTATAATATTTATAACTTGGCTTAGACCATTTGTTATTTTGTTATTCTCTTAAAAATACTAAAATGTTGAAACAACTTCCCTTTCTTTTGATTAATTTTCATATGACTTAGCCTTAAGTTTGAATATAAATGAATTATTTTAATATAAGTTTGATTTCTGAATAAAGCTTTGATAAGTTAAAAACAAGTGTTTGCAAACTTATGATAGTGAAGTGAATTATAGGACCCACAAGTCTAAAACAAAATATTTAGTTTTTCAAAAGGAATATCTTTTACTTTCACTTTTTTTTTCAGGTAGCTAAACATAATTTCATACAGTAAAAGCCACCCTTTTATGTGTATAGTTACTGTGATTAACAAAAAGATATAAAGAAGTCATTAGTCCCATAATCAAGATATGGACCCTTTATACCATTCACAATAAATTCCTCCTACCCCCTCATTCTAGCCCACAGCACCCTCTAATCTGCTGATATTTTTGCTCTTTCAAGAATGTGAAATACACAAAATCTTACATTATATAACCTTTTGAGTCTGCCTTTTTAAATATCTTCCATCTTTAGTGATACCATTTTTAATTTCTTTATTTCGCTGTTTATATTATCTAATAGAGACAGACATCTTTATCTAATGTGGGTATGTTAGGAGAGAGACTTTGTAACTACACTTACGTAGATTTTTATTTTCCTCAAATTATTATTATTTTCATACATGGTTTACAGTGAACTTTAAGGAGTTCTCATCATGGATTTCCAAGACATTTTAATATAATGTTGGCATTTCTTTTAAAAATGTGTTTGTTGTTCTATATTGCCCTGGAGACCAGAGTCCAAATTCAGTTTCATTCCCCAAAGTTCAAGGTGTTATTGGGGTTGTTCCTTTTGAAAGTTCTAGGACAAAAATCTGTTTCTTTGCCTTTTTTTGTTCCTGCATCCTTAGTGATCCATTCTTTGTATCACACCCACTTCCTGCCTCATATCTCTTGAAGCTCTATTGTAATTATGGTTCCCTTTACCTCCAGTTTATAAAACTTATGTGATTACATGTATATTCTACCCTGATTATCCAGGATAATTTCCCCATTTCACCATTTTTAATAAAGCCTGCAAAGTTCCTTTGTCATTAAGGTAACATTTACAGATTTTAGGGATGATGCTCTGGATATCTTTGGGGAATGTTTATTATTTTGTTAAATCAAAGCTGGCGTCCTAAAAAGTCAACTGCCTTTGAGATTTTCTGCTTGTTGTCCCTTCTGTTAGAATATGGCCACTTCTTGTCATTTTAGGTTTCAACTCAAAAGCCATTCCCTTAGTACATCTTCTCTAACTCTATATTTAAAAATCCCTCCCAGTCTTTTCATTCCATGACTTTGTATTATTTTGTACACAGCCTATGTAATTCTGATATTATGTTGTTTATTGTCTAATTGAATTTGGCACCACAAGTTAGGGTGTTTGTCGTGCTTGTCCCATTCTCTGGATTAACAGTAGTTGTAAGAACATAGTAATCATTTAAATATATATTCAGTAGAACATATGGTATTTCAGTTATAAAGATGAGTAAACCAAGACAGATGTTAAATAAATTGTTTAAGATCACAGATCTAGTAGTGGAAACTTGGCCTTTCATCTCATATTTTCTTTAAATTTTGAAATTCACATTCTTCATTTTAGCTCTTCCCCTTGCTTTAATCAAATTCCATTGACTTGCTATTTTTTTTTTACCAAACTATATCATTTTGGTAGTATAGTTACATATATCAACATGTACATATGCTTCATATGCCCTCCACCAAAGCTCCAACCAAAACCTCTATCTTTCCAATGGGATTTAACTTTAACCATGACCTTTATTAGTATGCATCTATATTAGCCACAGGAAGAAACACCAAAACCAGCAAAGACGTCATTTGCATTTTTTTTTCAGGGAATCTAGGAGAGTAATAAATGCTATTAAAACTTTTTGTTTCCTTTCTTGACATTGTGCCATTTTGGAACCCATCCCATAACCATGTGGTGAATTCAAGCTCAGAGAATGATTTATATAAGTCCTTGAATATGTTATACAATATGGTCCTTAACATGAAAGTTATCATTCTGTCTTCCTAAAAATGATTCTGGAATGTTAAATGGAATCATTCTTTACATAGTTTTATTGAACTCCTTAAGGAGTCTCCAGATTTTCATTCACTAAAAATATAATTTTATTTATGTAATACTTTCTTTTTACCTGCTATTTCTTTAAAATTAAACAGTAATGCCCCACTAAATATGTGATTATTATAAAGATGCAAATACTTGCCATAATATTTTTAATTTTTTTTTCTGAGAATGGTTTCATTCTATAGTGCCACGTAGTTTGTGATTCCTTTTGGCACCGTTTCTCTTATCAAGCTGTTTGTCTATCAGCCAAATTCTTGAATCACTGCATTCATGTGGAGTAATTGCTTGGGTATGTGAGAAAACAGGAATTTCATCATGTTGATTTTGTTTTGAAACACATCGACTTTTGTCACTACTTTGGCAATTGTGATATAGATGAACCGATATCCTCATGAACATGAATTAAGCTTTTAAAAAGATTTTGTAACACTTTGCTTTTAGTGTTATTTAGGGCTAGTGCAATAAAGTTTAGGGCCAGTCCTAATGTTCCCCCAATATGTTTTAAAAAGAACATACAGTGTGTCCAAAGGAAAGAAGCACATTTGCATCTGTTCCATGTGTTGTTCAGCAACAAACCAAATGGACTGAGAGCATTTTGGGATCACACTTTTGTTTTCAGATAATCAGAAAATTATAGCACATTTGTTATTCAGTAAACTTAAATGATAATGTCTCATTGATTCCAACAATGTGAATAAAAATATCTTAAATTTATGGAAATACTGTTTTTCCTGAAGTATTCAACCTCCATTCTTACATTCTTGGCTATGATAATAATAGAAGCATCTTACAGCTTGAGCGATCTGGCATTGGGACACAAAGACAGATTACACAAGCCTATCCTCTCATGTGGGTGGACCCTCTTGGACAGATTTTGTACTTTCACTTTGGATATTTCTGGAATATGTTACATTCTCTCACCTGGATCATTTTTGAGTGTATGGAAAATCGAATATAATGATAATACATCTGACAGGACTTAACATTTTTGAACATTTAATTAATATATATATATTTTTAATTTTGTTGAAAATAGTGTATGAGGGAAAGGTTTTTATTTAAAGATTTTAAAATACATATAATAGATTTAAAGGGATTTTTGTATTAATAAACATTTTAAATGATCTAAATTGAAATGATTGCATTTAACTAGTTAACAAGTTATAAAATGACTATTTTTATATAAAATGACTAAGGCACAGTAAAAATAGTTTTCTGGCCTCCTGTATCTTTGTATTCCACATAAATGCTTTCCTAAGAAGAATACTTTATAAATATTACATGTTTTATAGGTTTAGCTTGACTGGATGAACACATTAGATGACAAATACATAGAAAAGGAAATCAGAAGTCTGACATTTTTGATAACTGGTGTAATATAGTGTCAGAGAATCAGTGTTATCCACTAGAACAAGCCTTTTTATGGTCTGAAACTAAGATATACCATGAACATCTTGGGCAATTCTACAAACTCTGTCTTAAATTATTTATACTGTTTAATATCAGAGCACAGTTGCTGAACTAAACCATTGTATGCTTTGAGGATAAGGTGAGGTTTCGGTACACCTCATGGCCAGGCATGTTTCTGAAAAATCAATCCATTATCATTTATAATTAAATTATTTTAAGATAATCTAAGGAAATTATTTAAGGTATTCATTGATTAACTCATATATAAAGAAGCGAGTTGCAAATTTATAATTTTTGTCCAAACTATAAACTACTTCTCATTATTTAATCCATGCTTTTTACCTATAGTGTATTCATAATTTTTTAAAACTAGCCTGTATCTAATTAAATATCTTGAAGGGGTTGTTTTTATACTTCATGCATAAAGTTGGGCACATATTTATTTACTGATTCTTACTTTGTTTGGTGAGACCTGAGTCAATGTACTGCAGTCTTAAATATGAAATATAAAAGCAGTGAGCATCAAAAAGACTTAATGTCTATCCTTTAATATTTATGGGGAAAAACATGTAAGTATATTTGTTTATGTGTGTGTGTTTCCAGTGAATGCCATTATATATTTAGTATTTAGAAGACATTACTCTAATTGAAATAAGCCACAATGAGAAAAACAAATACTGTATGGAATTGTTCACATGTAAAATCTACAACTGAAATAAAAGTTTCATAGGTAGGAAGCTATTGATAGGGACTGGTGAAGGGCGAAAACAAAATGATATAGGTCAAAGTTTTAAAGTTTTAGATGTAGGAAGTAAAAGTTCGAAGGATCTAATGTTCAGGTTGGTGACTATAGTTGATAAAAAGGTACTGATTACTTGAAAGATGTTGAAAACAGATCATCATCCTCTTTATCACAGGAAAAAGAAAAAAGTGTAACTCAGTTTAACCATGTGAACTCATGTAATTATTTATTGATATTGGTAATCATTCTGTAATGTGCATGTATAACATCTCACTACACTTTACATTTTAAATACACACATTTATATTTGTCAAGTATTTGTGAATAAAGTTAAAATTCTGAAAGCACAGTCTGTGGACCTGAACCAATATCGATATTGGTTGAGGCTTTCAATTTAATAATAAGGAGACAACTCTCATCATTTTAGAAAAGCAGTGTTCATATATATAGACTGAATAAAATTTTTCAAATAGTCACTTGACATAAAATCTTATGGGCAAATTTGGCAAAAAATCTGTGAAAATAAATGTGCAGGATAAAAAAAAATTCTCTAGGCCAAATTAACATATTTCTTAACAAAATCTTCTAGACATGTTGCTAATTATTTCCAGTTATAGTAGTAAGGCACAAGGGGAATTAAATGCACCACAGACATCCTCACATAAGGATAGCAATTTCATACAGGAACAATTAACAGATGTTTTTATTTTTAAGTTGGTATTCTGGTCACAGAATTTGTAGAACTGTTGCAAAATTAGGATGACCTAATAAAAAAGAGTTCCTGCCTCATTTATCACTCCAAATTTATTTCTTCCAGAAATAAATGATCAGACTTACTCTCCTAAGGATACCATTTAAAATACTGCCTTTTTCTATGAAAACTGACTAAGCACTTGGTAGAAACTATGTTGTGCCATTGCTAGTGAAGTATGACTCTTATGAGTTTGGCTTCCAGAAAATCTCAGAGGGATATAAAATGGTCCGTTTAGCTTATGTTTATATAAACCCTATTACTCTGTAAGGTTCAAAAAGGAATAGCTACTATATTTCTGTGATTCAATTTTCCTCTTGTTGCCTATTTCTTTCTGATCCTCTGAAGTGTCTTCATTTTTTTCCTAATCCAGAGGTCTAAGAAAGATCTGAGTGGGAAAACATGGTCATACTCATTTATCTAGTGTGAAGTACTGCTTTCAGTAAAACATAAAAATTGAAATGAATGTTTTCACCTTTAACTGACATTTGTAATGACAGAAAATTCAAGGTCACCAGAGGCATAAAAGGTTTACAAAATATAAACAACTAAAAGCATAGTGTCCAATTTATATTTAAACTCTAATTAAAGTGTGGTATCCATCATTTATGAATAGTGATACTGTCAGAGAAGGAATTAGTTTAGTGCACAATAATTTGCATAGATTCTATAAAGTTATGTGTATAGACAAAATGAACATGTACCAGAAGCAGAACCAATAATACATTAAACCCCTAGGTGTTTGCACTTTTATGACTAAATTTATTGTTAGTGAAAAGCACATCAGCATTTGGACTTAAGTGTTTAGAAAATACTTAAATAAGATAAACATTGAAATTTGCTGATTATTCATTATATTGAAATTGCATATTTGAATTATTCTTTGAGTAAAGGGTAAAAAAAGAGTATTATTTTTGTTGCTTTTTAAGGACCTATTTTCTATTGTACCTTGTTTGATATTCCAGGGTATCAAAATAAAAAAAATTACAAAAGTACATTTTAAAAAGATATGGCACTTACTCTGCTAATGTATACTATTTTAGGAATTCCATGGAAGTCTAGGTGGAGTGTTTTCATCCTTTAGTTACTCTAATAATAATCAAAAAAGGTGGATTTTTCTTTTCATAGCAAAGTTATTAATTTTAAACAGTCTGGATTACACATTAGGTAGCTAATACTATCCAAAGCCAGTTCTTTCAAAGTTTCCTTAGTAAAGATTAAAGTGAGAAAAGGCTCTTGAATGTTTTGTTTTTCCTCCTCATCTGCAACTTTGGGAGAGAGTAAAGAGAAAGTTTTATGATGGAAAAATCAATCAGTTAATTAATTAATACTTTATGGCCTTCCCGGTGTTACAAGGGATAAGGTCGCAGCACTATGAAGCTATCCACAGCCACTGCAGCACAAGTTTAATCCCCAGCTAGGGAAGTGACCCACATGGTGCAGCAGACCTCTCCTGTCTCTCCAGCTGCTCTGCTCACCAGTGTATTTCAGTCAAACCACCTGTTCTGTTCCCTATTCTGTCTCTGGGTGAATCTTCTCTCCCACCCCACCCCTCACTACTGTACCCCAGTTCTTGTATGCATAGATAAATAAATCTTAAAAAATATATTAATCAGTGCTTAAATAAGCAGCTGTATTAAGATTTAAAAACCCAGTAGAATTTCGCTAACCAGTACTTCAGGTCAGCTTTCTCTTGTATTTGTTCAAATGTGTACTCTCGGGCCAAGTGTTTTATCTTTCTGTGTGCAATTAGAGGAAATGATGAGCTGGAACACATTTGCTGGTTTTGGCTGCCCTAATGAACCTCTGCTTTGAGGGTACTTTGTTGTAATCATACATATTGACACTCATTTTAAGTTTTACTTTAAGTCCTTTGGCTTTTCATTTGAAATAAATTGTTACACCTTTTGACAGGAAGTACAGAGTCCTCTACCCTATGGCTTAAGTTTCTGAATTTGTCAGCATTTCAAAATGGAAAGGAAATACTATGACTTATTAATTTGTCTGTTGATATAATATATTCTTGGCTTAATTTTTTACTTCCTTTTCTACTGTGCCACAATATATGCATTTATACTTTCTATGTTTATTCAGCATATAAAGTTAAAAACTGACTAAAGCAGGAGTCCAAGTATATCTTCCTCTCTAAGAGAATCATCTTCATTTTTTTTTTTTAATCCTGAAAGTCAGTAGCAATATAACTTAAATGCCCAATAAGGGGAGTGATACTACTATAAAATGGAATTTGACTTGCTTTTTTGGGACACATTTTAATTAAAGTATATCTTTTGTCATTTACCTATCTTATGAAAATGCTTACGATGGGGGTATAACCATCTACCTGTATTTATGATGATTCTCTTACCTACTGGAGCATTAAACTGAGACCAGGGAAGCTTTCAAACCTCCTTAATAAATATTTGCTCTCAAGCAAAAATGCTAACAATGAAGAAACTAGTTCTGAGGCATTGTTCTTTAGGAGGCAATGGTCTGAATATTTTATATTCAGCATTAGTAATTTATTTGAATATATTTGTTTTGGTCTGTGGTGAAACAGTTCTTTAGAATATTAAGATTCTTATGATCAATTATATATCTATATAAAAATGACAATCTAATTAAGTGTATAATATCTTTCATATGAAATTACTAAGTCATCTTACTAAAGAGTCAATAATATTGCAATGTTATGATGATATCCTAATAAAATTAACAGTAAACTTGAGAAATGCTAAATTATTTAATTGGGTCATTTAGCTTTTATTTTTTAGGTAGTATTATAAAACATTGTGTAGATTATTACAAATGTTTCCTTAGTGGGACTGTGTACAGCAATATGTATCAAACAGGTTGAGAGTAAGAAGCAAGAGATTTTATATAAATTAAAATTCCTGAAAAAAGCAATATCCTTTAAAGTGTTGGTCTTCTATAAACTATTTTTGAGCACATATTTAGGAAGAGGGAGAGGTTATAGGGCTAATAAACTTGGAAAAATTTGTGAGCTCAACATGTTAACAATGCAAATGGTAATTTATCTATAGTTGGTTGAGTGCATGGTCTAAATATTATACCATGCATAGACCAAGATCCAGAAAACCATGGCTTGTTTCTCACACACACAAATTACTTTTCTTTAATTATCCATGGAGATAGAAAATATTAGTGAAAATGTACCTGGCCTTTTGAAATACCTACAGAGGATTTTCTTCTCTTATTCTTTCCAGGCTGTGCACAAACCTAAAATTAAACATTAATGCCAACTTAGGTAATGAAAAGAATTATGCTTAAAAATATTGTGAATGTGAGTGTGTGGGGGCGAGGAGAGGAAGGAAGGAGGGCCGTGTACTTGATTTCTAATTTTGCTGACTTATCACTTCATTATAATACTAGACATAGGACTAGTTTAGTTTTTATCTCATTGATTTTGTAGCCACCTCAACATGGTATCTAAGCTCACAGCACAGGTTCCCAGAGACAGTAGAAGGTCTGCTCTCAGCTGGAATGCTTCATTCTGTACATCTAGCATTTAAGTGAATTTGAAACACTTTATTTCTTCCCATCTTAATTTTCCAGTTTGTAGGAAGAAATTAAAATAATATTTGTGACTTAGAAAATTCAATGAACTTTTTTTCCTAAACTTTGAAATAAGATTATGGAAGTAATTGCATTTGTTTTGCTCATATTATATCATGGGGATGAGCCATTAAGTTCAATTACTGGAACTAGTGCATTTGATACTGATATTTGTTTATTGGGAGTCCAGTAATGGATATTTGTAACTAGGTAGATAAATGTGAATAGGATTTTGTTTTGTTTTTCTGTGCATAAAACCAGGCTTACTTCAGATGCAGGTAACTGAAATTTTATATTGCTGCCTAATTTGATATGGATTCATTTCTATGAAAATATGATGCTTTTAAAATAATAACATAAACATTTCATAAATACTATCCATATGAATAAGGAGACATTAGAATTAGTTAGAATATATACATCTAAGCTCATAATCGTCATTGATTAAGAACAATTCTAAACATTTCTGCTAGAAGAAATTATAAGTGGAAAGAAAAATATTCAGCCTCAAGTAAGATACACTTGTTGGGGCTTATATTTTCATGGTGATTGCAATTACTCTGAGATAAGTTTAAATATGTTGAAAAAAGTATATTTAGTTGCCTTCTGAATATTTCAAAACCCTTTACCTTATTTACTAAAGTATGTTTTAAATTCCTCAATAAGAAGCTGTGTGTTGAAGGTAATAATAGCCCTGGTGCCACTCATTTCCTGTGACCAGCACACACTACATATTGGTGCATTTGTATGTTTTGCCTCAGAGCTACATTTACACGTTAATATGACTGTGTTTTACTAACTAGCACTAAATTCCAGATAGTTTGCTTGCCTTTTGCTCCTTCCTCCTGCTATTTTTTTAAAGATTTATTCATTTATGTATACAAGAACTTGGGTACAGGTAAGAGATGCAGGGAGTGAAAGGACTCATCAGAGACAGTGAGGAACAGAACAGGCAGATTGACTAAAATACACTGCTGAGGGGAGTGATGGAGGAGACAGAAGAGGTCTGTTGCTCTTTGTGGATCACTTCCCTGGGGATAGCTTCATCGTTCTGTGACTTAACCCCTTGCACCACTGGAAAGGCCCTAGACTACCTTTTAAAAGAGACTAGGCTTGACTTGAATTTTACTTGGTTATAAATAATAAAACACTCATCTTTGTCCTCTTTTTGAAAGAAATTGAAGAACAGTTTGTCAGGTAGTATAGCATATTGAACAATAACATGTTCTTTAAAAAGAACAGAATAATAGGTAAGTTGTACTCTATATTACCTTAAAAAAACACCATTAAATCAGTAAAATACTCAAAGGCATCTTCAGTAAAATACTCAAAGTTCTCTTTGATTTTGTCTTTCAGATTTTATTTATATGTGATAGATAAATAATATCCACCTTAATTTTGATAAATATTTGATAAATATCCCTTCCTTCCATCTCTTTCTTCCCTATTCATTTACATGTAAAAAATATTGAATATCAACTCTTTACTAGAAATTGTATGGTTATAATCCCAGTTTTCATAGCTGTTTTTTTTTTTTAATTGAAGTAATACTGAGTTATAACATTCTATTCTGGTTAAAGAATAGGATAAATATTCTTTAATACATGCCTCTTTTGCTTATGGCCAAATGAGTTGCTATTGTTATTGCTTTAGGATCTGCTTTTGGGATTCTGAGCACTTGAATGTCATGAGCAGTCATCTCTGTTCTATTAATACCACATGCATCAGCCCATGGTCATGAGCTTCTCTTTGTTGACATGTGAAAAGAGTTAGTCCTTATGAAAAATCAATCTCCACAACCATCACTGATTCCATTCATCATGCTCCTGCCAAAAAAGGGGAAAGTGAGCAGTTCCATGTCAACGGTCTGCATTTATAGGTGTGAGGAATTACATTGATTGTTCATTGATTACCTATCACCCTGTAGGCTACTAAGGAGTGACTAGCAAGCATGAACACAATTATCCCTGGGTTGGATAGTGCTGGAATAAGCTGTGTCTATGATGGTCACCACTAGAATTATAAATACTAGCATCTGGTGTTACCACTTAGCTTTTATAAGACTGGATAAAACTTAAGTCAAAGAAAAAGTAACAGAAATGATAAACTTTTTCTTAATTGTTGCTTAAAATATTATTTTTGATCCTGTCACAACAAAATGTGGTCACTTGATCCTAAGTTAGTTATTTTTTTATGTGTTACTGCTTATGCAAATTGTGTCCCACAGTTATGCATTGTTCTGCACTATTTCATGGTACTCAGATTTTTTTTTTTTTTCCTTCTTGCACATACTACTTGAAATCCCTCCAGGCTCCATCAGTGCCTTAGGCTGTGAAATCGGAATAGAAGATGAGTTTCTCCTAGACAAATCAGATACACTTTATATGCAAATAATTTCTTCCTCAGTGTCATCAGAGTACAATAATTTGAGTGTCTGACATAATAATTTATCAGTGTCTATAATATGTCTCTTAAATATTAGAGTCCTTCTGTCTCACCAGGAGTTTATTGTAGTATTGACTAAACCTTCCAGGTTTTCCCTCATGTTTATTGTTTTTCTTTAGATGTCAAACTTAGCATTATCCAGTGCTTACAAAGCATACTGTATAATTATGTTACAAATTTTGCTCTCACATTTTCTGTTTTGTATTCTTAGATATTTTGTACTACCTTCCACCAAGCTACTTGTTAAAATCTTTATAAGTAGCATGTTTATCCTGAATGTCCTATCCACAGAATATATTGAAAAAATAAACTCAATCCATGAAAATTTTAATAATGATTTTCTTTATGCTTTATGATTTTCTCTAAGATTCTGAAGATATTTTGGGCTGCAAACTTTGTAACCAATAATAAACAAAGCAAAGAGAGAAAAGCATAGAAGGAGGGAAAACAGTGTGAGGAAGTAAAAGGAAGGAGAGTGTGAATAATAGCAATAGAATTAAATTCTCAAGATCACACATATTTTCATGTACTATTAGTTTCAAAAATATTTTAAACATAATGAAAAACAGCATTATTTTGAGAGTTGGACATCTGTAAAATGTCTTATCAGTTCTTTTACCCATGAGTATAGTCTGTTAACATCACACACCTGGTACAAAGGAAGGTGCTTATTGCAGGACTATTGGGGCCTCATTAGAAGATACTTTAATAAAAGCATTCTGGCCCATGAATCAATTAGAATTTCATTGTAAAATAGCAAAAATCCCTCTTTACACTTTTTTCCCCTTCGGTGGCCAAAATACCCAAGAGGCTGTGAACTAATAATTGAAATCAACATTTACAATATCTAGACTTTCAGTGTTTGAATAAGTTTTGGTTTCTTTATGGAAGTAAAATACAGTTTTATCTGAACACAAACCAGAGGCAGAATTTATATAGGCATGACTACTTTTCAGTACAAAGATGCCTGTGTTTAAATACATTCAGTGAAATTACTATCAATTCACCAGTGGTGTTAGTAGTCAGGATTCTATGTCATCAGTGTTAGTTAAGATGAGGACCAATGGTAAGTATGAAGATGTAAATACCACATTTATATCAGCTTACGTATATTTTTGTATTTGTTGATTTTCCTCACATATAAAGAAGAGAGCGTACCTGTTGGAGTAACTGGTTCTTATTCAGCTTTCATCTTAGTGTTCATTTTTCAAAGCTTGAGTAGTTTACCAAAAAAATAATATTTGCTACTGGAAAATGTATTGCTTTCTGGAAGGTCTAAGACTCTCCAAATCTCTTTTTGTACCTTTTAGATATAGAATTATAATCTAATAAAAGCTCTCTTAAGAATACAGAAATAAAGTGATTCTATGTTAGAGTTTTAATTTGACCATGTCATACACATATGGTGTCATCACACATGTAAATGTTCATCATTGTTTATATTAAGTATGGTAAATAATGATAGTAGCTACCACAGATAGAACTGCTGCCTTCCCTAGTACTTTTCAGTTATATTATTCCCAATAACATTAACAACTATATCTTTCTACTTTGTAAAGACAAGAAAACCAGGACTACAAAATTTCAAATAGCTTTCTTATTATAACATAACTAATGAATTCTAAGGCTTAATTTAACTTCTAGTTAGAATGGATTCTAAGCTTTGGTATAAGACTTGGTTGTCCACTTTTACTGCTACATTTAGCATAGTATTGGCAGTCTGATCTAGAGCAATTAAACAAAAGAAATAAATTAAAAAATCCAAATTGGGGTTGGGGGAGTAATAAGAATGTTAATATGTAGAGAATTTTAAAAACTTCACTAAAAACTAATTGAAAAAATAGATTAGTACAACAAAGTTGTAAGTTACAAAATTAACTTATACAAACCTATTATGTTCTCATATGCAAGCCACAAACTTGAAGAGAAAGAAATCAAGAAAACGATCCCATTTATAATTGAACAACAACAAAAGAGAATGAAATGCCTGGGAATAAAATTTAGCAAACATGGTAAAGGACCCATACAATGAATGCTATGAGGTATTGTTAGAAGAAATAGAAGACACAAAGAAGTAGGAATATATATCCTCTGCTCATGGTCTGGCAAAGTTAACATTGTTAAAAAGGTTATTATCACAAAGCAATACACAGATTCAAAGCAATCCTGATTGCAGTTTCAGTGACATTCTTCAAAGAAGTAGAATGAACTTTACTGAAATTCACATGGGACCACAAAAGACAACACCTATCCAAAACAAGCTCACAAAAAAAAAAAAAAAAAAAGATAATAAAGGAAATGTGGTGGTATCTCACTTCCAGATTTGAAACTCAACTGCAGAGCTATAGTAATTAAGACTGCATGGTGTTGGAATGAAAATAGACACATACACACCAGTGGAAGAGCATTGAGAGCCCAGAAATAAAACCATCTTTATATGGATAGTTAATTCAAAATAAAGGTGCCAAGAGTATGTACTGGTGAATGGAAATTTTTCTTCAATATACCATTTTGGCAAAACCAGGTAGACACATGCAAAAAATGAAACTAGGTCACTATGTCACACCATAAGCAAAAATTAATTGAAAGTGAATTAAACTTTTGGATATCATACCTGAAACCATAAAATATGTAGAAGAAAACATTGGTAAAACACTTCATGAAATAGGCTTCAGTGATTTTTAAATTTCCCTGCACAAGGAGGAAAAACAAGAGGGTATAAGCAATCGGAGTATATCAAGTGAAAAACCTGCACAGTGAAAGAAATATTACTAAAAGAAAGAAAGAAAAAACCCTCCATGCTGAATGAAATTATTTGCACATCATGTATTTGACAAGTGGCTGATACCCAAGATCTACAAAGAACACTTACAAATCAACAACAATAAAACAAAGCACCCAATCAAAAAATGCTAAGCAGACACATCTCCAAAGAGGGTCAACACACATGAAGAAATGAGTATCACTTATAGTTAGTGAAATGAAAGTCAAGACCATAATGAGATATTACATCACATGGGTGAGAGTTATCCATATTTAAAGGATCAGAAACATATGTTGGTGAGGATATTTAGAGAAAGGGACCATTGTACACTGGGTGTATAAGGTGGGAATGTAAATTGATCCAGCCCCAATTTGAAACAGTATAGAAATTTTGCAAAACATTCAACATAGAAGTGCCATATGATCTAGCTATTCCACTCCTAGTTTTCTCCCTGGAGAATATAAAAATATTAATTAGAAGGGACATATGAACTCCTATATTCATTGAGGTACTATTTATAATAGCCAAGTTATAGACCATCCTAAATGCTCAAAGAGAGTTGAATGAGTTAGAAAGATGTTGCATTTATAAAAAAGGAATACTACTCTTCCGTAAAAAAAATAAATCATTGCCATTTGGATGTGACTGGAAGAGTTTATGCTGAGGGATATAAGTCAGAAGGAGAAAGACAAATACCAGATAGTATCATTTATCGGTGTAGAGAAATCAAACAAAGGGTCATATAATCCTGGAAGTTACTATATATTACTATTTATATTTCTCATTATAGGAGATGTATGGAGGCGGTCTAATTTCATACTGCTAAAAATATTCCATAAATCTGTGATTGTGTGGTGAACTGAACATGAGATTTGAATGTGTTAGTGAAGATTGTTTTTACATTACTAGGAAGAAAGTAAAAGCAAAGTACCTGCTGTGATTCTTTTCTACTTTAGTTTGTCGATATTTGGGATAGAAAGGGAGGCATGATGTGAAACAGAACTAAATATAGTTTTTTAAAAAAATAAAAATTCAACTTTTTTCTTTGCAAAATGCAAAAATAATAAATGCTACTGTTTATTATGCATATTTTAGTTGATAATTTCACAATTTCAAATTTCACATTAACGGGATTGACTGATGAATGCTCACATGTATACACTATGTTAGGTATGCTACTCATTTGTCTCAATAAATATGGCATAATTGAACACATTATCCCAAGTTTATCTACAAAACTTACTGAGATGTAGAACTTTACTTAAAGTTGAATAGCAACTTTGGCATGGTAAACAGCAGAGTCAGAATATAAACTCAGAAGCAGTAGTCCTAACAATTATTTAACTATGCTAATGTTATATGTAGGTAGTAGGAACTGTTTGCAAAATAGATGACTAGCTGTTTGCTTCCATACAGCTGTGAAAAAGGTAATCGTAGCTGTTTATAGTGGGCAAATATGTTTAATAGGTAGCCCTATTCTAGTCAGACTCATGTTGTATATTTGCTTGAAATAAAATTTTTTAACAAGAGGTATTCATCTATACTTCAAACATCTCTAAATTGTGAGTTAGTCAACATTAGTTCATACCACTAGGGGTTATTCTGTATTACCAGAACTCCAAGCTACAACGGAGCTACCTATGATGTGCTACTTCAAACAAGAAAAAATTAGTTGAACTATATCTGGGACTTAAAGTAAACATTAACTACTTTTAGCAGAGATACTTAAACAAGTAAAGGCATATTTATGTGTGTGTGTATAGATAGATATGGATCTATACACACATTCATTTGTAAGATTCTAAAATTTGACATTTTCTCCTTGAACTTGAACTATTAAAAATATTTTTTTGCGTACATAATAGACATGCTGTCAGCAGCTACAGCCACATTGGCAACCCATTGAAGAAGTCATATTTTTTTTCTTGAATTGATTGATGGTTTGCTGAGGAAAAGAACATTGGGCTTTGGGAAAAAATGTCATAAAACAGAAAATAAATATGAACTACTGTGGTATTTGGCAACCTTTTATCAACTCTGCTAAGCCAAAAGGGCAGTCTGCCAAACCTCAAATATGATTGCATTGCATCCAGAGTGCATAAAAATACTGCAGCAAAATAAATATGAGAAAAGCTATAGTATCTTTTGAGTCTGAAGGAAATATGAGGATGTTGGAATATTGACTACCTTTATATTAACAAACCTATTCATTTTTGTTTTCTTCCGTAAGATGTATAGTGGAGGAAAGGATAAGTTACACCCCCAGTGGAGAAGGACCTGATTGGGTGACTGTGCCTATTGCCTAACTTCATTGAGCATCCTGTAACATAGGGGATTAAAATCCGCCGGCACTTATTCCTTCTAGCAATCAAAATCCTTGATTCCAGTTTTATAGATTAATATAAACTTTTACTTTTTTTCCTATTGTAGTTCGACAATTGCATCTTTCTGGATATTCTCTGAGGGTGCAGAGTAGTCACCCTAGATTCTCCAAATGTTGCTTCCAGTTTTGAATTATTGTCTTGGATCAGTTCTATTGAGTATTTCAGATAAGTTTGACTGTAGAATGAACTCACTTGTTTGGCAATTAGGACATAAGACATTTCTCCTGAGAGCTGCTGTATATCCTGTAGGATTTCTGTGGTATTTGTGCTTTAGAGAACATTACACAATTAAATTTTTAAAACTCAGAAGTATTGATTTGGGTAACTCAACAAAATTGATCATTTGTGGTATCATTGTCAAACATGTCAGAATCCAAAGTAACATAAGTAAATAAGGGCTTAAAAATATTTTTAAGTGCTTTCTAAAAGAAGGGGAGAGGGGACAGTAGAATAGAATAGGTTCTACTTATATTCATATCAACATATCCCTTCCATGGAAACCCTATGGTCAATAAGTTTGGCCAATGTCTTTAAAACATGGAAAATAATTGTTTCTCCAGAGCTATGTTGCGTGTCTTCATGTCATCATTAACAGTAATCCCTTTCACTATTAAAGTTTAAAATTGGGCAAATAAATATTTTATTATCCAATCTATATGAAGTAAGTTACCCCTAACTATTTTCTAGGGTTGAATTCAAGGTCTTTA
The DNA here is from genome assembly GCA_019455555.1 of Galemys pyrenaicus. Lineage (NCBI taxonomy): Eukaryota > Metazoa > Chordata > Mammalia > Eulipotyphla > Talpidae > Galemys > Galemys pyrenaicus. Next base: position 740,310 of record JAGFMF010011625.1, read on the forward strand.
TAACACTTTATTTTACACTCTGTGGAAACTTAGGCTGCATCAATTATATTCTCAGCTTTTCAGAAAAAAAAAGAAAGAAAGAATAATTTTCATTCAGGAAAAATGTATGAGTTATAAATAATAACTAATTTGACTCTTACAAGAAGGATTAAATTTAATTAACAACAGTTCCTTTGATGAGCTATAAGGTAAAAAAAAGGTTTTCTGTTTTTTAATGTTTATATATTAATGTTCATTCATTAATATTCTCCTCTTACAACTCTGATGTGAAAGCATAAGTCACCACTGAAAATTTTTCTGCAATACTTGAGAAGCCATGTACCCTTTCAGTCTTCATTTCTCCCGTAACCCAGAAACTTTGGTAAACTAATTTAAATTTGATGTTTAAAGTTAAGCAATTTAGGTATCATGCAATATGTACACATATATATATTTAATGTGTTTATGCCAAGTACTATTCTCCTCTGCTCTTCACATGTGTCAGAGTATGGAAATACTTTCTATGATCTAAATACTAACTAATTTAATTTAAAAATAACAATGAAATAAGATAGCCCAATTGAACAGCTGAATTACTGGAGCATGTTTGTCCAGAATACAGTGTAGTGATGCCTAACGTCCTACTGGGAGAGGTGGGGCAGGGAGAATTAAATGCATATAAATAAATTAGAGTGCAAGACTCCTGATTGATAACAGTAGAGTCACATATCCAAGTGCTGCTATTACAGCAGGATTCCATAGCTATTAACTGGGAAAACAGCTGCCTGTATCAAAATCACGTTGTGGTCACTCAGCAGTGCTCTGACAAGCTCAAGGCTGAGTTGTTTCAGTATCCCCTGGCACCTAGTGAGTCAGGGACAACTGGTTATTACACCAGGCTAATCACACAGATCACTTAACAGCATGTCTATCTCAGTCAATTGGAAAGTACCTTCATATTTTGTGGATAATTCCACACACCAGCACAGTTATGCCCCACATATTTCCAGATACTATTTAAGGTACTTTCCTAATCAAATGAATTTAACTGACAGTTCCTTTTCATAGGTCAGGTTATCTGTAACATCACCCGCCCATTTGTACACTGAGTCATCTCTAAGCTTGTTTGCCATATGTTTATGAAATGAATCATTATTGTAATGAAATCTGAAACACCCTGGAGTAATCGAGGAAAAAGGGAAATAAAATAAAAACCTGCTACACTGGTATTGAAGACTGCCAAAGACAAGTGCTTCAGTGAATATGTGGTTTTGTGATTTCGGAACTTTGCTGCAGGAGCTCTGGTGGGGCTGGTGGTAGGAGGCAGGTGGTCTCTGCAGGGGACTCAACAGTAGGCAGCCATTGCACCATAAGGGTCACTGCGGCTTTGCAGTGAATGTTATGAAATTATTGTGTTTGAAATTAGTGGTTGCTGAAAGTGGGTGATTTCTTCACTTAAATGAATGTTACCTTTTAATCTTGTCATCACTGCATATCTTTTCTCAGTATCCATACACTCTTCATCTCCATTTTTACAGCTTTATTCCAACCATTTGTTGTACTGGAAATTGCATGTTTAAAAAAAAGCAAAGCAGAGAAAAAGAATGCTTGTCTTTTATGGCATAAGGCTTGAAAACAACACACATTAGTTGTGTACCTCTAGGGACAGGATGTTCTCTCCAAGGAGACTGACATCATAATTAATTACACCCATTTGTTTCATAGGAATGAAATTCAGTGTTGACTCTGCTGTGTACTCAGAATTGATCACATTTATAAAACTATATACTGCATTTTGATAACTAGAAGTGTATAATTAAATTAATAACATCCTCCATACTTTATATTTTGGCTTCTATATTAAAGGCAATTTTGTTAGAGTCCTTCAGCACCTGATAGAATATAGAAGAAAGATTACATATAATAATCTATTAGTGGGGCTTCTCTGGTGGTGCAAGGAGTTAAGTCTCAGCAGTATGAAGCTCTTGGCAACCTCTGCAGCATGAGTTGGATACCAGTCCAGGGACTTAACCCACATGGTGCAGCAGACCTTTCCAGTCCTGCCCGCTGCTCCCATCAACAGTGTATTTCAGTAGATCTGCCTTTTCTGCTCCCCACTCTGTCTCTGGTGAATCCACTCACCTCTCAGTATCTCTGGTCTACACCTCAGCTCTAGCTCTGCTAGTATTGTTAAAATGGTGGTGACCCTGTTATCACTTTGTTTAATTAGCAAATTACCTCTTTGAAATAATTGAACAAAATATAAAACAAAAGGTTTGGAAACAGTAAGAAATGGATATATGCTAAGAGTTTTTATGTGCCTTAATTGTCTTCAGTGCTACAGAAAAAAAATATGTTGTAAATCATATATTGATAGTTTTACTACTTGTGTTAAAGTTTTAAAGTTTAATAATACTTGTGAGAAGAATAATACTTGTGTGAAATTTTGTAACAACCTTTATATAATTCTTTTTAAAGAAGCTAAATAACCAGTGGATATGGATAGCACATACTATATTTTGCACTGAAAAATGGTTTTCCATTGTCTTTAAGATTTACATGGTACAAAATAGGTAGCTACAGTGACAGTTATTTATTAAGGAAAACTTATGACTAGGACCTCCAAATTAAAATTTTCACTCTTTCAAGTTTCCTATATGAATAGGTGACCTCATATGAGGTCATTTCAGGCACCATATATTAAAAAGGAACTTAGACTTTTGAGAAGTTTCATCATGATGACAAATATTCTTTGCTGTAGTCAGGTTTTTATACCTTCTCTTAGACTCACCTGACACTTCCTTATAAAACACAGTTTTAGCAATAACACCACTAAGTCACTTTAACAGAACCCATAATTTCAATACTTGATAACCCAGAATATCTAATCAGGTTCCACATCCTCTATCATCACCTGGGTGAGGTCAATTATTCTGCCTGTAGTCACCTAAAATTTCAGTCCGGTGAGGATTTTTAGACCTCCTTTACCCACGTTTTCCTCTTAGTGATTTTCTATCCACTGACCTCCCACCTTGATGGTTGTTAACTCCTACAAGAATAATTCCAATGAGCTTACAATAGTTTTTCACCACTTTTCCACTTTGTGTCTGGAGTTAAGCCCAGTCTCTCTCCCCTGTTGTAGCCTTCTGCAGTTTCCTATACCTGCCATATCATGATGGTCCTGAATAAAGTAGCCTTCCCATCTTTCAGATGTCACTGAATCAATTTTCTTTAGCAGTCTGTGAGTTCCTAAATTTTAAATCAATTATGAGAATTATATTTTTGACTTTGATAAATACTGGCTAGAATTGATTTTTAAAAACATACAAAAATAATAAATCTCTCTAGGGAGAAAAGGCTGACTAATGAATCCGTTCATAGTTAACCTGTTTAGAACTGTTCTTGCCATTGTTCTGTATTTCCTTTCAGAAATTTTTCTAAAAAGATTACATTCCCAATGTTATGGAATGAATATTTGATATTTATGTAAGTGTATAGTGTTCAATCCTGAGTTGAAGTCTGGTGAATTCTTTGGAAATATGCTCTATTAAACTATTTTCTAAATTTAGCATTGTCTAAATAATATGTAGATAGGCTGAATGGATTTTATTGTCAAAATGCTCACAGGACTAGCCTCCATTTGCTTAATAATGTATTTTAATCTTTCTGCAATTTGAAGAGCATATACATTGAATTAATAAAAAAAATTGACAATTCTGAGCAGTGAGGAATTACCTACCATTTTCTTGCTTGAAGTTATGTATTAATTTATAGAGATGTCTGCTTGATTTTTAAAAGCACTTCCCCTCTTAATCCTCAACCAAATAAAATGATAAATTCTGGCACTCTGATAATTTACATAACAATTGGCCGCAAAGAGTAATTCATTAATATTCAATGAAGCTCTAATTTGCACAATGCCTGCAGCAATATGTAAACTTCATTTTGCTTTAAGATGGAAATTTGTTACAGTGCAAATATCAGTAAGTATAATTTTATTAATCAGTCCCAATGAGTATCTGATTCTCTGACCTTGACATTGTCTTATATTTTGTCCTAGAACACACACACACAAAGGAATTCAAGGTCATTTTATTTTCTTTTCGTTGCTTAGTTTCACATAGTGCAAGGAGCCTTCATTATCCACAAATAATCAATGTTATTGGTTAACCTTCACTGATAAGACTCCAGTTTATTTTCAGTCACATTCATTAACTTAGTGAAATATCATTTGTTGAATATTGGTTGTTTTCCAGGCAACTTGTGAGGTACGGGGGATATTTTTGTTATAGAATTACTCTGGCCCTTAACCTTGCTTCTAGAAGGAGAAACCAGGTGGTACTTAAGTATTATTGTGAGATTAGGCACTTTATTTTACATTTATATGAATATGAACTTAGAGACAGGCTTTTTTGAAAATTTGGGCTGAGAACAAAGGCTGGAAACTTTTTTAATACTTTACTATTTTTACATTTGCTATATGGGTTAAAAAAAATTCAAAAAAATTGAAGGCTAGTTTCCAAGGAAAAGCAGTTTTTCAGGGAGGTAACTTTTTTAAGACTGTAGACCAGCCTGCCCTGTTATCTGTCCCTTTGAAATGCAGCTGTTTAGGAGTGCTGAGACTGGGCCATGAATTTAACTTGTTAACTGTGCCTGCATTTGTATGCTAATTGCACTTAGGCTAAACTTCATGACTATATTTTCAACATCCATGTGTCCAGCAATATTTCTTCCATAGTTTCATACATGTTTTTCACCTCCAGGAACTTTAATGTTGCACATTTTTAGTAAAGAAATAATAGCAAAAATGCTGAAAATACATTTGGATTGAGTCAAACTTGACAATGATAGTAATTGAGGTACCATATATTGAGTGCTTTTGATGTGTCAGGCACTATTCAACATGCTCAATACGGATTAGTTCATTTAATTTTTAGAATATCATAGGATGTAGGTACCATTATTAACTCAGTTTTAAGCTAGGAAAATAAAGAATAGTAAAATTTTTAAATAGGTTTATACGAAGACCAATTTGACTTATATTGCAATTTAAAATCAAAGTTTGATTTTTATCAAGGTATTCTGGCTAGATTTAAATGTTCCAAGACAGTTAAAATTAATATGCAGGTGATACCTCTTACTGACTGAAACAGTGTTCCCCTTTTGTTTTTTTTTAATTTAGCAAAGTACTTTGCATTTATGCAGCTGACAGGCACTTACATACCTAAGCACCTACATAAAACTGTGTGATCTAAGGTTTCAGCATGGTTGGGTGAGAGAGAGAAAAAGAGAGAGAGCAAGAAAGGCACAAGTTTCTGACCAGCAGGAACTTCATTGTGCTCCTGGGAGGAGGGTGTATTTATAGGTGGGGTACTTTGGAGTGGAAAGTTTTGAAGTCCCTTTGGTGGGAAGATTTTGGCTGTAAATTGACCATTGGTGGTGATCCATCTTGAGGCCCCCCAGGTTGTGTTCCGGTTTCACCACATTCTTAGGCAGGGTTTCTCTGAGAATTGTTGCATTCCACTGGGGTTGAGCCACTACTAGCCCCCAGGAGAGGGTAGGGGAAGGTACCTTATTAATCAATAAAACAAAGGCTTGTATTCTTGGTACTTACCTGTTGTAGACAAATGATAAGGAAGAAACAAATATATTAATAGTATATTTTCAGGAAATGGTAAGAAAAGCAAAGTAGTGCAAGGCAAATGACAATAGGTGTAAGGTAAGGTTAAATTTTAGTTCAAGTAGTGAAGGATTGGCTTAGTTAAATATCTAAATGAAGCGCCCTCCCTGGTGGCACAGTGGATTAAGCAACACACTGTGAAGCAGACCACAGCCACTGTAGCATGAGTTCCATCCCTGCTGCCAGCCTGGGAGGGGGCCCACATGACTCAGCAGACCTCTCTTGCCATGCCCGCTGCTCCCCTCAGCAGTGTGTTTCAGTCAATCTGCCTGTTCTGTTCCCCGCTCTGTCTGGTGCATCCTCTCACCTCCCACGCGTCTGGCCTGTACCCCAGTTCTTGTGTGCATAAATGAATAAAATCTTTTAAAAAAAAAAAGATCTAAATGAAATGTGAGAGGTTCTCAGCAGTATAGAGGAAAAAATTCATAAAAAAAGAATAGACCCCAGGATGAGGGAGGGTGGCCTAAGGGACTGTGGTAGAAGATTTTGTGATGCTGTGGTGATGGGTGTGGTGTGGTACCATATATCTAAATAGGTTGGGATCCTAGATCCCAAAATCACATACAATATTGTAAAGCAATGTCACCTCAAAAACAAAGAAACAAAATACAACTTAAAAAAAGCATGAATAATCATATAGTCAAACAATTCAAAAAATTTCAGTCACTTTTTAACATCTTTGCACTGTACATAGCACAAGAATTTCTGGTTAAATGGCCCTTCTTTGGAAAGACAATATTATAGGTCTAAGATTAATGTGTTTGACTTTAAGAAGTTGATGAATTGAAATGAATGAAGAAGCCCTGAGATTAGATTTCATGTCAGACAGCTGCCCAGGGTAAGTTTCTATTAGGCAAAAATATTCTACCGGATAAATGCTTTCATTGCAAGAGACCATTTTAAGTATGTCCATCTTGACTTATTGCACAGGGGACCAGCCTTCTCCTTTTTTATTCTGATGGAGGAGCTAGACTCTTCACTGGGGCAATTGTCTTTTGTCTAGATTCAATCACTGTGCATGCTTAGATCTTTCAACCAAAAATGGGTGTACTACAAAGGAGAAAGGAAAATAAAGGAAAGAGAAGATGGGATTAGAGACTTTTCTAAAAGATTATTTGATTCTAGAGCATCATTGACCATGAAAAGATGATAATTTTAAATTTCAAATCACATCCCATAGAGTATTTAGAATTCACAAATTGGTAGACTAATATAGTTAAGTCATATTTATAAGTCACATTTTGAAGAAACTCATACATTTCACAGGACTTTGTGTTAAAGAAATTAGGGGGTATCTAATATTTATTTTAATTTTTTATTGAGGTACCTCTGATTGTGTTTAACACCCAACAATGGTTTTCTTTATTCTTGTACTATTCCTTCTTCACTTTTCCCCTCTTCCTCTCTTTCCCTCCTTTCCTTTCCTTTACTTAAAGCAATGTTAAATGTTTTCTGTTTGTATGAGGTGAGAACAGTAAGCTGAAAACAGATAAGCTCAGTAGGTGACCATAGAGGAAATGTTTCCATCTAAACTAGGAAAAGTCATTCAAGATCCCATAAGACTGACAATCTCCTATTCTCAGTATATAAAGGCACCCATTAATTTCTAAAATCCAATTTTCATGTTTATTTTTGTGCATGCTCTTTAAATATAGTCATATTTATGTGTAAGGTTATAAAGTATATGCAAAAGAAAGACATGATATGCACTGGTGCTTTAATATTATTCCTAAGAAGTAGTCATATGTGTTTTATTTATCATAACATACATACCAGTGTGCCGATATCGTACTAGTTAGTGCAAAATTGCTTTGAAAATGTATACTTGAATTGGTGGTTTACTTAGAAAGTTTGTTACTAGAGGATTAATTTTAAATTTTTGCAGTAACCTTACCGTTGATTAAATTTAAAGTGTCAAAGGTTAAAACAATTCAAGGGGCCATGTCCCTATGACAAAGGAGTAAATTCTAATTTGAAACCTATATGCATTTGTATCATGGGTTAAAAATATTTTCAAATTGACATATGTCATTATCACTTTGCATTTTTGGTTATTCCTTCTCCCCTTTTACCTAAGAATAAATAAGGGAGGGATGAAAAGATCTTTAGACTAATATAATTATAAGGGATTAAACTACTAAAAAAACAACAAAAAAAGGAAAATAGTTTTTCTTTTGAAATTAACTCCCAATCTAATGATCCCTATAGTCTTTGGAGTAGAATCTAGATTATTTTAGATGGCATAGAAATACCCCCTCAATAATTATTTTTTATACATTCCTGGCTCTTTCTGTCTTAATATATAAGCAAACTATTTTGAATTTATTGAAATTCCTCTAATGTATCGTATTATTTCACTACTTCATGTATATTTTGCTCTTAGAGTTTTTGCACAGTATTTTCTTCCCCATTTCTGAACTTTTAAAGTCTTCCTCTGGCACACAAATGAAACTTTCCCCTTTCTTTATAGACTTGTTTAACATTTTCCTACTTGTCACACTGTGCTGATTATTCACTTCTTGAATCATTAGTGTACTTACATTAACTTTTGATACTGCAACAATACAAATACAGTATGATTGTATGTTTACATGTCTGTCTCCCTTAGACTTTATACTTCATGAAGGCAAAAACTATTTTATTCATCATTTTTACTGAGTGTGGTTGGAACTCAGTAAATATTTGAAGAATGAATTAATTCCCTACAGCAAAACTATTTTCTGATTAATACTAAAATATTTTTGTTTGATTGGTTTATTTATTTTCACTTTCTATGGAGAACATTAAATTATACTGCCTTTTCTCAATATTACCCAGAACTGAAAAATGATTATACCTTCATAATTTTTCAAACTAGAGTATCTGTCTCTCTGCGAACAGAGCTACTGCTTAAATGACTTTAAGTAAATGAAAAAGACTAATGTTTACCAGAAACACCACTACAATAATGAGGACATTATACTGACATTACCATGTCATTCCATGGTAGGTTCACATGTTTTACAGACAAGGCTCCACAGCATCATTTTTCTCCAGCTTTTGTGAACATTACAAAAATGTCATCAAGCTAAATAGAAGTGGAGCAGGTCAAAGAAATAAACTTCCTTCACACATATTTGAATGGATCAGGGCTGGGCTTGTCACATAAATGCTAGCCAACCGCACATGAAAGGCAGACCTGCAGCTAAACCAGCGACTAGTGGTAACTTGTGAAAATGCTCCCAAAGGATATTGCTAATTTGTCATGGAAAATATCATATTGAATTGAAAGTGTAAACTCTTTGTTTGTTGAATAAATCACTGGTAATCATGCTAAGATTGCCTTTAGGATGAAGGAGAGATTATGAAGACAGCGATCCTAGAACATTACTAGGCAATAATTTTTTGCTTTCAAGAGAAGAAGAGAACTGAATCCTTCTAGAAGCAATGAGCAAGCACACAAATCAGTGGAGAAAGCAAGAGGATGTAGCATAACACTGTTAGTAGTAGCAAAGAGATGCTGTTTTATAGCCACAGTAAAAGTTCGGTTGTAGAACAAAATAAGCAAAAACAGTCTCCCTTGTAATGAGCTGCTTTAAATCGACAACATTATCATGTTTTACATCTTTGCAAAACATTTTTATTAGCTTGATTGGCAATGACTAAATAGAATCCACTTCCTTTCCTTATTATTTGAGTGTGGAAGAATGCCTTATAGAGAAATAATGACAACCATAGAAATACAGGAAGCATGAAAATACCACTAATAATCTGGAAACACTTCTTATTACCACCAAACAAAGTGAATTAAAAAAGAATAGGGCTATATCTCACTGTGGTAATTCTCTCCTGTCATGTATTGACTAGAATTATTTGATTAAACATACTTATAAATTATGTTTGACAGTACCATTGGTAAAATTGTTAGTAATAACTATTTGTTAATCAACTTGTATTTTTATATATGGTATGGGTTATTTTAGATTACAAAGGAAAAGTAATTGACATTATCTTAAATAAGTTCTTAAGAAACTTGATTACCCTTTATTGGTTAGCTTTTAATACAATATCCTCTTTATTTCCTTATTTCAATCTCTGTATGCATGTCTTTAATTCGATTTGTGAAACTGATTAGTGTACCTCGTCCTGAAATCTTATTAGGATTCATTTATTTTAAATTATTTACTAAAAATGCTATAGATTTAGCCTTGAGTGTTTTTAGTGAACTGGAAGCAGAGAAAGGACCAAAAATGGTTATAACAGTGTGAAGGATTTTTTTTTTTAAATGATTTCATTGCTTAATCAAGAACTTTACAGTGCAATATACAGCAGGAGGAAAAAGCAAGTTAACAGGCTGCAATGCAGTATTGACAGCAGGAGAGTTAGGGTCAAGCAAAGTTGAATAGCAACATTACTGCCAGCCATTCTTCCTTGTAGATCTGAACTTTAATCCTCAGAGATTGTTAAAGCCTCAGGTGGAGGTTGGTTGATAATGGTGGCTGTTATCCTAAGGAACAGATGGTAGAGTGACACCTATAAATGTGCAGGCTGTGTTGCTTCAGTGACAAGATGCTAAACCCTTCTGGCACTGAAGTAAAAAGACAGGTGTCTTGACACAAAAAGAAGTATTGAAACTATGCCTCTAGCCATGTATAATAGTGTAGCCAATTCTTCAAGCCTAAGTAACTGCAAATCTAAATTGGTCTGTATTCATAAGGAAAGATTGCTCTTGGATCTTTCCCATAGCTTTTTCTTTCCTCCTTCAGTCCTCTGTCCTTCCTCCCCCCCCCTTCTCTCCCCTCCCTCCCTCCTCCTTTTTTTCCCTCCTTCCCTCCTTCCCTCTCTCTCTTCTTCCCTCTCTCCATCTTTAGTCCCTCCCTCCCTCACTCCCACTCACCCTCCCTCCCTCCCTCCCTCCTTCCTTCTTTACCAGTCCTATTACTTTTCATCAAATATAAGTTAGCAAATAATCATGGCAGATTGAATTTCTGATTTTAATGCAGGGTTTATTCATTTATGTAGAAATAGAGAACCCTTTATTATTTGTATGACAGATAAGATAGCTAACAGGTTTTGGGAGGGGCTAGAATTATACATGACAGTGGAGTTCTTCAATTACCTTTATGTCTGCTCTAAGTGTATTGTGAAGTTAATCACGTATACATATACCGTTTATTATAATTATAATTAGTAATGTCAGGACTAGAGATTCATGTGGCCAACAGGGAAACCACAATAGTGTAAAAACCAATTTAATGAATGTACTTACTTTAAATTCCATTATCACTTCAACAGATTACTTGTTTTAAAAGGTATTAAAGCTAATAACATTTAATCTACTTTCTTGAATGTAGCAGCATTTTTTGGGGAAGCCAATGAAAATAAAGCTTCAATAATCATGTACAACAGATGTTAATGTTGCCAGCACAATTCTTTCAGAACAAAATTAGGTTCTAATAGTCAACTCCTCATTCCCTCTTATTCTTCCCTTGGATTTAAATGATAGGCATGTATTTTGCTACAAAGAGAGATAAATATGATGGAGCCATAAATCATTTCATAAAACTTCAATCAAGTGTTTTGGCACTAGTAATGAATAAATAAAGGTATCACAAATGTTGAAAGACAACATAAGGGTCATTTGGATATATTTCAGTGCAGTGATAATGTGAATGAGTTATACCACTAGAGTCAATGTAGTAGTAGTGTTTAAAATTAATTGCATATTGGACCCTACTTTTCCATACGTGCAAAATCAATGGCTCATCTAGCACTAATTCTTTACTAGTTCTATTATTTGAGAACATGTCTTAAGAGAAAATTTCTCTTTCCATAGGCTCATAATAAAATGAATTCACTCCACATCCTCTTGCAATAAATCTAATGGTTGATGAAAGAATATAGGTAAATGCATACCACATTGGATTTGAAGCATGCTTTCAGTCAAGATTAATTGAAAATAAATCAGTATAGTTCAGGTAATATGATGATGAGTGAGTGTCTAAAACATGGTAGATGGCCACAGAGTAAATGGAGGCCAAGATTCCAGGTCTTCTGACTATCACGTTGTAAGGCGTGATAGTACCTATTGTCTAGTCATATATTACATATGCAGTATTGTGAAATTGTTAAACTGGTGGCAGAAGCCAATTTTAATCTTTTTTTCTCTTTGGTTTGTTTTGTTTCACACTGGATCCACAATAATGTAATCTAATCAATTAGGGGGAAATCATTCTTTGATATGTTATTGAAATTAATTATATATTATTTCAGTTATTCTATTTAAATTTGTATATACAAATATAATGTATGTGACTACTGATGTTCTTATTCATTGTTTAACTGGTTTTACCATCCTACCAGGAAGTGAGAAATCTACCACTATACATACATGAACAGAAATTCCTATTACAAAATTAGTTTTATTTGCATTACATGTTATCTACATAAGTAAATTCATTCATAACACATAGGTTACACAAATTACACACTTATATAGAAAATCTATATAAATATATTTGTAGGTATATATCCATGGCCTCTATGTATATGCATACACACACAATATACCAATGCAAATGACACACATTTACGTGTATAGGGCCAATTTCATGATTTAAAGTTTTCATGGGTAACGTATTAATAAAACAAATTATCAAGTTTGGCTTATACTGAGACACATGAATATTACCTGTTGTCTCGTAACTTCATAGAATTAATATGCATGCATATAGTATATATTTAATAAAAGCTTATTGTAGCATCATTTTTTACTGGCATGTCATTTTAGTAATTAATCAAGTTGTATGTATTAATCCAGTCAGTTTCCTGCTGGAGGAATTCTCCATGTGACCCTATAATAAACCCTGATGGTGATAGATTAACCAAGTGTTTTCAATGACTGCATAATATAAAACCACATGGATATAACTTAATAGTAGAACATTGGAGTTTTTGAAGTGAGATTTGCAGTGCACACTAGTGGAGCAAAGTAAGCCTTCTAAACAGGAAATTATTGATTTCCATTGTGAAATTCATAATCCAGGTCTTTAAGATTCCTAGAATAAGTATCTATTGACTTTTGGTCAGTAGAACAAAGATTTTAGAGGGTATAATTCAATATATTTGGATAGTAATTGAAACACTATTATATTTATAGTTTAGGGAAGTCCACATGATAGGTCAGGACTGAAGTGTGGTTTATGTAAGATTAGAAAAATATTAGAACAAAATGTTATTATAAGTGTGCATGTGGATCTCAAAATCTTTCTAGTTGTATAGAATTAGTGATTTTAACATTGCCAACAGTTAAGATTATTTCACTGATGGATTTGCCAATGTAGTATAGTAACACACTCTTTTATACTGAATTATTTTATAAAACATTGTCCAAGCTATTATACATTGACTATTTCACCACAAATTCAAAACATAAAATAATTGTCAAACTATAAAGTATTTGTGTTTTATAACTCACCTGCTTGATTTTGCTGTACTTGTTTAAAATGTATTATTTTCTCAGTGTGTTAATGGGCAAAGGCTCACTCTCACATTATCACAGATTAGCAGAATTACAATAGAAAGTGAAGTCACTCCACCTACTCTTGCAATAAATCCAGTGCGTGGTGAAAGATGATAACTAACTTCACACAATAGTGTCTGCTTGCCACAGGCTTGGAGCTTGAAAATTTGCATAGTAATAGTGAATTGCCAATTCAGAAATTGTCTTGCATCTGAGTATTAACTTCCCTACATTATGTTTGATTGATTATTTATTGAAATTTAACTTCCAAAGAGAGTCTACACTGACTAGCTAAGATAAATCACAATTTTTAAAACAATTAGGTAATTAGATTCTTGAGTGACGTGAGATTTCTTCTTTTATTCTGTATAAAGTTTCACAGGTTTAAATATGGCTAAGGATTTCTGACCATATGGAGTTTTATTGTTTGAAATTACATGAAGATTGGGCACTTGAAAAAGAAATAGGGATATTTGGTATAAGAGAGAAGTGGTATTTGCATATCTTTGGGATAAGACAGAATTTTAAAGTCATAGGAGAGCTGGTTATTTGTTTGAATGTAAATATTAAATAGGTCCTCAATTCACACTACACATAAAAGTCAGTCTCCAATAAGGTAAAGAAACAAACATCACATAAAAGTAGCATGTAATATAGTAATCTCTTTGAAAAAAATACAAATTATAAACTATGTATAAAACAACTAATTCAGCTACAATAAGGCCCTCTTTTTATGAGGAGACAGCAAAAAATGAAAGAGAAGTCAAATGATTAACTGGGAGATACTTGCGACTTATTTAACTCATGAGTGGTTATTACCCAACATATATCACGATCAATAGATCAGTAAAGATTTTAACTCCATTGATTAAAAAAATAATAATTGGCAAAATAACTTTACAAAATAAATCATAAAAGCTTACATGCTACAAGATGATTATCCACCTTATTATATATCATAGACATACTTTTATAACCAGAAAACCATGCCTATCAGATTGAAAAAAAAAAAAAGACTATACCAGTAGTCCAATAGTCTGCTTGTGATTTCAGTGAGATTCTTAATGGTGTGGGAAAAAAGTTTGTAGAGCCACTTTACAGACTAGGAAACAACCTAGGAATGACTATATAACCCAAATATTCTACTTTCAGATAGGTTCCCTGGAAATAATCTTCACTGTCAACAGTGATTCAGACTTTAGTATTTCTTAAGTAGACAGATTCTTTACCAAAGAATAGGTACATTTCCCCACTGTTCACTTTTATTTACTCATTAAGTTAGCAAATGTTCGTTAAGCACCTACTATGTGCTGGATACCACTCTAGAATTTGAAGATATAGCAGCAAACAATACCTACACAAATTCTATCTTCTTGTGAGCTAACATTTGGGGAGGGAGCCCTGATAGTAAACAAAAAAGTAACTTATCTGATATATTAGATGATAACAGTTAGCAAAACAAATAAAGCAATTAGTGGGATGCAGGATAAAATTGCAACCTTAGATTTCAGTTTAATGGAAAATACAGAACAAGGAAAACACGTAAAATCCATGTTGGTGTGTGAAAGTGTTTTACTTGCTCTGATACTAGAGGTGAGGTTGGAAGCAAAAAGTGTCTTAATTAAAAAAAAAAAATCACTGGATAAAATAATGTCTTACAGTGTGGACACTAATTTGGTAATTTAAGTTTACCCAATTGCCAAAGAAAGAATCATTTCAGTATGCACTTGAACAGCAGGGACTGGTTGCAATAGCTATTCTTGCAACATTAATGGTCTGCCTAAAGAAAACAGTAAGGCACCTAGGCAATTGTTGAGATAGAAGAGTGTCGATTACAGAGTCAAATAGACATTTATGCACACCCCGTCTTTGGCAGATGTCACCCAGATGAATTTGAGCAAGCTACTCGGGTCTGAATCAGTCATAATCCATAGGGACTTTGTGAGGATTTAATGGGCAGCATCCACCTAAGTCTTGCTTCAGGCCCTCACACAGAGAGTGTACCCATAAATGGCAGATGTGTGTTGTAACTGGTTCTTGGGTGTTAGGAATTGTTAAACCTTCCTGGTGAAGGCCAGGAGAGGAAGAAGAATAGAAAACTGTTCAAAATCCAGTGGATTTGTAAGAAGTAGGAGAATTCTGGATGTGTTTGTTAGAGCAAAAAATTTAAGTTCAGGGTGTTCTGTCTGTATCCTCTGTTGCCAGAAAAGAGAGAAGACTAACAGGGAAATAATAGGAGTTGGCCATTGATTTCATATACTAAGACTGCTGTGAGAACAGTAGTAGGATAAGTTTAGTTTGCCTGGGTTTTTGCTTTATTTTGTTTTTATTTTTCCCTTGAGCCTTTAAGATATTGACTTGAAGCCTAGGAAAAAAAAAAAAGTTGTTTCTTTTTATACTTTGGGATATGACAGACCAAAATTTCAACCTGAAATTCAGTCAGTGAGTCCACAAGCAATTCCCAAACTTAATATTAAGACAATAGGGAGATGCTGAAGGTGCCAGGTATTATTAAATGTCTTCACAAATGCTATTCAATTTAATAGTCACATCTTTATGACATGTATATAATTATTATCACCTTGTTACATGTGAGAAAGGCAGGAATCAAACAAATTATAAAACTTTCCCTAGGTTGTTAGAATGTAATATGGTAAACAGGGATTTACTCCAAAATCTAGCTATCTTGCCCACTGTTGTCTCCCTGACCTCTTCAAACATGGACCAAAATGAAATAAATAAAATGAGATTGTGTTTGTGTATTTCCTAATTCATTATGTTTATAATCTGCATAACCCCTTTTTTTAAAAAAAAGAAAATAAAACATTAATTTCCCTAAGATATCCTTTCAATGAATATATTATACCACATTGGTAATATAGAAGGAATGTACTCCCTTGGACAATTAGAAGTTGTTCCACTGGATTCCAAAATGGTCAGTGAAAAAATCTCCCCAGGTTACTTTGAAGGCTTGCTAAGTTTTAGGAGCACTGAGTGACAGTTCAAAAGTATCATTCAATAATAGCAAAAAACAAGCAGTAAATGTATTTATACTTTCTTTAATATATACCTTTTAAAAATACTCACTTTGGAAAAATAATACTGCAAAATCACATATAAAATATTCTATTTACTGAGTATGTGCTATTCAACCTTGTATGTCAGAGAAATTAACTAATTATCTAGGTGGACAGGAGTTGCACCAAATAGCACTGGATGTAACTGAGATTCACATAATTGATTGACCTGAGCCATACATAAAGGACTGACTTTGTTCATTCCTTAAAGCAGTCAGAAAGCTATAATTCAGTCCACTTCCCATTTTATTTTTTGGGTCAGGATTGACTTTTGGCTATACTTGTGGCTTGGAGAAGCTTGACTGCTTAGACATCAGATAAATATTTTGAGACTCGGTCACTATCATCTTTTTTTGTTTTAATCCTTTTAATGTACTGCTTAGACATCTTTTGTAATTTATCATGGGTTGTGATTTTTTTCCCTCTCCATAATATGCGTGCATGGTCTTTTTTTTTGGCGGGGGATGCAGGGGGGATTTAATCAAGGTTGTTTTCTCAAGTATGAAAAACTTTACTCTTGTTTACTGTCCATTTTAATAGATAGGGTTTAAAATTTAAAGCATTAAGCATTGTGCAGCCTTTAAATCATATATTTATCCAAGTATGTTGTTCTCCAAATGAATCTAGCCCTGCCATTTCACAAAGGAAGGACAGTTGAAAAAAATGATTGTTCACTCTCATAGGCTGGTGGTGCAATTTTGATGACTTAGATTGCAAATAACAGAAAACTTGGTTCAAACTGGCTTTTGGAAAAAGAACATTTCTACATCACTTAATTATCTTGAGGCAATGAGAGTGACAATAATGTCAGTAAGAAAATCTAGTCCTTTCTTTTCCTATATTTTGCCATCTATGTCAATGCTGTTCTAAGATAGGTTTGTTATCCTCATGATTATAAGTTGGATATAAGTGAAAGGACAGTTTTCTCCTTATGCAAAGAAGTCTATAAAAGCTAATGACTTTTTAAAACACGCACATAGGTCTTTTCCTTTTTGTTAGGACCGGTTTATATAAAAAGTCTAATCCTTAGTTAGGAGCAGAACCAGGGCAAAAGTATGTGGTTGATTCTCAGGTGAGTTTACTTTCTGAGAATAACACGCCCAGTGTTTCTTGATGCTTGTGCCTACATGTAGCAGAGGTAGACCCCGCGTATTTATTGAGGTGTTTAATTAAGTGGCCATGGGTTAAAAAAGATATTGGATATTCAACCAACTTAACTCTGGAAATAATTAGAAGTGTGACCAAGGAAGCATTGGTTAAATTCTCATAGGTCTAAGGAAATAGAGACGAAAATGTTGCTCATAATTAGAAATTAAATGAGGTAATGCAACACTAAGTGATAATATAATTCCTGGACTATGGTCTCTCATTAAAATTGTTATCTAGTTGTATTGCAATACTATTGTCTTCATATCACTGTTGTTTTTTTAATTGTATTTTTTTTTTATTGAGATAACATTGGTTTACAACACAGTATGTGATTTAAGAGCATAGGTTCATACTTTTTCAGGTATACATTACCACATCACACCCAGCACCAAAGTTCCCATAATATATCACCATAGTACACTGGATCTTCCTTTACTCCTTACTGCCCACACTATTCTTTCTAACTCTCCAAAATTAGTCATTATTTCTCTCCCTAGACTATTAGCCAAATAAGTGACAGTCTGAAGTACTTGTGTTTGTTTTTGTAGAAACCACAAAATCTCAACAGTAATCAGTGAGTGAAAATCATAATGCAGGGTGACCTACACATGTTCTGTTTAATGACGCTCAGTTGAGGAATGTGGTGTGTGAACCATTAGTCATGTTTTGCTAGTAAATTGTATGAAATACACAATAAGAGGCAGTAGATCAGAGTTACAGATTTGCAGAAATTTAAACTTAAGTTGCTGATGTCCTGTTAAATCAATAAAATGAAATTTTCTGACATCAGTTGCAATCATTGATTGTCTTTCTTTTTTTGCCTTTAGTACTATATACTTGCCAAAGTTAATGCTTCAAGAATGACTATATGTCTCCCACGGTAAAGGCCAAGAGAATTATACTGGTCAAGTAAATTCATAGTAAGTCAAATTATTGTCAGGAAAATAAGAAAAGTAATTAAGTGATCTGTTTGGCAAAGGTTCAGTGAAGAAGACTATTGTACAAGAGATAAGTTTGGAAATATTAATTATTCATATTAAAAATACTCATGTCTTCTGATCACAAATCCACTTATCAAGTTATTTGGGGTAAAACTATATTCTGCCACGTAACCATGCAAACATGGGTTGAGTTACTTTGTTTTTATGACGTACTATAGTAACAAACTAAAAAATATACCTACCATAAAAAGTAAAATGTACACTATCCCATGATAGACTAATCAATATGTAAGCCCTTGTGTAAATTTAACATGCTTGATTATAAATAGAATATTGTTTATACACATTGGAGACTGTTTAATGCCATGGGTAATGCCGCTGCTATCATGGTAAGTGAATAAGGCAGGTGTAAAAACTATCATTAGTAAAATTACATTTAGCAATTCATGTTTTACAATTATTTATTTTTTTTAAAGACTTATTTATTTATACATATAAGAGCTGGGGTACAGGCCAGAAATGTGGTGGGTGAGAGGATTCACCAGAGACAGAGTGGGGAGCAGAACAGGCAGACTGACTGAAACACAGTGCTGAGGGGAGCAGTGGGCGAGGCAGGAGAGGTCTGCCGCGCCATGTGGGTCCCCTCCTTGGCCGGAGGCAGGGATCGAACTGGTGCTGCAGTAGCTGCGGTTTACTTCATAATGCATTGCTTAACCCGCTGCGCTACCAGGGAGGCCCCTCATGTTTTACAATTATAACTTTCATAACTTTTTCAAAAATCAGAGAAAAGGAGATATGGTAGTATACTGCAGATATCTTTAATATATAAAAATATTAAGATCTTTGTTAGAGACTACCTATAGTTTATGAAAGTGTGGATTTGGTAATTATATATATTATTTCCTCTTCAAAATGGTATTAAGCTATATTGATTTCAGGAACCTATTTTACCTTATCTTTTTAAATAAAAGACTATTTTGGTCTGAACATTTGTATTGACAAAGTATATACTGAATGAAAAATTGTTTTATATTTTTCTTAAACACAACATTTATGGAGATACCTTTAGAAGTATATTGTGTGTATTAATTTTGGGAGGAATGTCTATATGAGTTAAAATTAGAGCATGATTTAAACTAAGAAATACTCTATTAATTGGTATTAAATACAGATGAAACTGCTGGTTGCTACACCAAAAGTCATTCTTCTCTTTCACTTTAGTAACAGTACTGTAATGTTGAACTAGCACATCACTACCATACATAAAAGAATAGAACTGCCAGTATACTTTGAATATATTATTGTCAGATATCTACACTTAGGAAAGTAGGATGCCAGCAGAAATGTAGGAGGTATCTGGGAAGATTTTCATAGAAGAGATTATATTCCAATAATATAATAGAAAAACACAACAAAATAAGAGTAACTTAAAATACATCAAGGTTTATTTATCTGAACATAAGTTAGGTCTGGAGATGTGTGGTCCAAGTTGTCCCCTCCTGCTGGGTCACTTGCTGTCACATCCCACACATGCCTTCTGTTCTCAAGCTTGCCATTGCTCCTAGAACATTGTTGTTAGAACTCTAGACCCAGTCCTACATTCCAGATAACCTGAAACACAAAGGAAAATGGGTGAATATAATCTATTCTATGAAAATCTTCCCAGATACCTCCTACATTTCTGCTGGCATCCTACTTTCCTAAGTGTAGATATCTGACAATAATCAAAGTATGCTGGCAGTTCTATTCTTTTATGTATGGTAGTGATGTGCTAGTTCAACATTACAGTACTATTACTAAAGTGAAAGAGAAGAATGACTTTTGGTGTAGCAACCAGGAGCTTCATCTGCATAATTAAATTTCCACCATCAATGCTTGTGATACTGTAATCTTTTCCTTAATGAAATTTCTGTTTAAACTGTTCTAAACTGTTTATAAAGTTCGCTTCAATTATATAATTCCATTTTACCATTTTGAAATTGGAGATTTCGTGTTATATTTTAGCCCTTAGATAAAATTAAATCATCCCCAATGCTACAGCAATTATTAAAAATGAATTTAAATAAAAATGAATTTAAAATAAAAAAATACATAATTTTGCATACAGTTTGATAATACTTAGAATATTCTAGTACTGTACTTTGTACTTAAAGTAAGTAAAAATATATATTGGAATAAACAGTATGATAATTTTGGCTGAGTGAGTATATCAAATGAAAACTATATTTTTCTAAGAAGTGTGAGAATTAGAGCACTATGATTACTTCCTTCACTTTGTTTCTTCATTCCTCAGTACTTGCAGAATTTTATTTTAGTCTGCCCTCTAGATATTTATTTTTAACTACTCTTGAATCAATTCAAACAATAGCCATTAAAATTTATGTATATTCTTGAGAAACACCAAAGTTTCTGAGTTTTATAGGGGTACTATTCATTAGTTCAATTAAGTACAGTTTATTTCTTCTATTTTTCATGAGAATTTCATGAGGTACTTGCTTAGCATGACACTTTCAGGGACAAATATCCTGTTCATAACTTGGCCTAACTTTTTTTTTTTTTTTTGTCAAGTCACTTTGTCCCTGATGGTTGCAGGACACAGAAGTCACCTCTGAGCTATGACTGGGCACAAAATGATGAGGAAGGACAATTAAATTCTCCCTCTAAGGAATGTGGATTTTGAAATTGAGAGGAAATCCACCAATAACAAAGGGAACAAAAGGAAACAATTTCACACATAGAGAAAGGCTGAAGGGACACAGTCTTCTGGGACTGTGTAATAGCCCAAACTAGGAGAAATAAGGAGTCAAAAAACATGTAGGTGAGGGCATGTGCAGAAAGAAGTAGAAACCTTTGGAGTGAATAAGCCTTGGAAGTGCACCTTCAGGAAGTTAAATGTTTGATGGAATCACTTTCATTCTAGTCCTCAACCAAACTTGCTGCTTTAGAAAAAGTTTGTGTTCCTGCAATGGGAAGAACAAAACTAAAACACATAAATATGAAATTGTTTAGATTAATTTAAGTTAAATGAGCCATAGCTGCATAGTGGGTCATTAATTTAGAAATATTAATAATATCCATTACCATTTGACAGAAAAGAAAGCTTATTTATCTGACTTAAGTTATGTGTAATTACCTCTTATAGGACACACTATTTTAGATATTCTTTCTAAGTAAATTCTAGACTGGTACTGTCTAATATAATTAGAATGTGAACCAAAACTGTCAGCGCCATATAAACCTTCAAATTTTCTAGTAGCTAAATGAAAGGAAAATAATAATAGGAGGAGGGAATTAATTTTAAGTAATTCTCTAGTTACTAAAATTTAATAACATATTTTATTTAATTCTATATCCAGTAAACATTCCTTCAACGCTAAATCAACATGAAAATATTAATAAGATATATTAGGTTTAAAAAAATGTGCTGTGGTAACATACATCTGAAGAGGTGTGATACTATATCTCAGAATCATACACAATTTTGTAAAACCAGTGTTAACTCGACCTCTCTCTCTCTGCCCCTCCCAGGTACCATCTAATTTGGAGTCTTTATTCTCTCTTTTCTTTCCTAAATAAGCTTTTCAAGACAAAAAAAAAAAAAAAAGAAAAACAGTGTTAACCCAAAACATTATTATATTGTAAATTAATAAAAAAGAAACTTAAAATTATCTAAAGTGCAATTTACATTTCGAACAGTTCTCACTTTGCATTAATCACATTTTAATTGCTCAAGAGTCACATGGTGCTGACTGGTAACCTTTTTGGGCAGCCTGATTCTAGAGCTTGCCATGATTGATTTCATTAGTTTGAAATTATCCCCCCACAAATAAAGAAATTAGCCAGCTGACAGTCATAGCTTCTAAAATCACTTTGCTTCTTTAATTATTTTATTAGACTAGAAAATAACTATGCTAAGTATGTTTCTGCCATTAGAATTCTTCCTAACTTGAATGAAGTAAGAATTTTCCATTTCATAAATAGAATAAGCATAAAGTCTTAACAACATTTGCAGTTGGTAGAGGAGGGATAGGAGTGGGAGGAAGGAGATCTAAAAAGGTAAAATGTAATGTCAAGATTGTAAGATGTAATGTTAAGAATGTAAAATGCAATAATGTTAAGAATGTAAGATGTAATGAAATGCAATATGTCAATGTTAAAAAAAATGCAAAGACCCTTAAAATACTGAATTTTGAATTCTGGAAGTTTAATATATTGGTGTTTACTTGAACAGAAGAATGCAAATATCTTGTCTCATGAATAACTTTGTTTCTCTATGGAGAACATAACCTCATAATAAAGAACCACACATGTCTGGGGCAAATTTTCAAATAATGTCTAGAGACTGTTGATTGTCTGAGCTCTAGATGCAGTTATTTCATCTTAAACCAATTATTATGTGATTTTATTGAAATTGCTAAGTATACAAATAAAATAAGTTCATAAGTTATGCATCGACTTAATGATTGTAGTATTGCTGGTATAATTATACTTTGTGTTGGGTGGAGCTTTAAAATTCCAAACACTGAAACACATTTTAAAATACATGAATTTGTATGTCCTACTAGTCTACCATGTTGCTTAAGACCTTACATGAAAAAAAAAAATCATGTAAAATCCAAGATCATGTAAACTAATGTGTACTTTTTATTTTTCCAAATGTGTTTTCTTTTCTTGCCAAGGACAAAATATAAGTGCTGAGTTAATATACTCTTCAGAGACCAAGTCCCTACTAATTATAATTTCCTATGCTGATTTTTAATTCCTTTGTAATATCAGTAACAGTTTTAACACCATGTCAGGCATTCAGGAACTTCCATCTGTGAGCATAGTGTACTCGTGAAATAAACCCATCTGTACAGCTGATTAAAAGTTGGATTCAATCCATGTTATGACTTTGCCCTGGAAGAGGCAAATCCTAGTACAGTTGTTGCCATTAAGGGCAGACTGTACTGAAATGCACAGAGTTAATGGTACCTTTTCTTTTTTTTTTTTTTTTTAAAGATTTATTTATTTATGCATACAAGCACTGGGGTACAGGCCAGAGGTGTGGGGGGGTGAGAGGATTCACCACA